>OX459096.1:37727763-37913457 GCA_949775045.1 Metridium senile | reverse complement strand
GTAAAGCTAATGATGACTGGTGGCACGTGAAACGAAATGGCGAAAAACCGATGTACGTACCCGCGAACTATGTGCGTGAGATAGATGAAGAAGAAAGAAAACAAGATGATAAACTAGTACTATTAACAACACGAAGCAACAGCACTCATTCAACTAGTAGTGTTGATAATAATGGTGTTTGTGATAATAATAGTGATTCTTCGGTTTTCAAAGACGAAGAAGACAGTGAATCAAGTGAGTCCAGTACCAAAGACAAACCTCGACTTCTTTCTCCTGGGATGCGTTCGTTGGCAAAATCGCTTCACAATGTAAGTGTCGTAACGCAACTATGTCTTGTTCAACTCAGGACTGTTTAAAATTGGCTTGGTTTAAGGCCATGTATAACATAGTTGGCGGAAAGTGGACGATTGTGTTCATTGTGTGTTTCGTCTACTAAATAAGTATGTTTCGTTTTCTACATAATTTTATCCTAACTGATTTGTTTGCGTTCGTACTCACACCCTGATTTACACTCTTATTGAATTCAGCTCTATTTTTGTCATTATCAACGTGTTTGCAACCTGCCAATGGAATTTAATATGAAGTGGGAGGATTCCCGTTGTTCTAAATGTATTATAGGATTATTATTTATCCATATCAAAACTGTCATCGATGGCGGAAATAAATTCTTGTAAATTGGAACCTACACTAGGAAATGAATTTGTCAAGGCAGAAACTGGCGATCCAGTAATATATTTCAATATTTTATATGTGCACTTCAAAATTGCGGAGAAATTAAAGGCACTGACGTAACAAGTGGCGAAATGCAAGACTGCCTGAACGACGTAAGAAGTAATATTTGCTTTAGTTTGTATTGTATGACCACACATTCCACAGTACGTGGGATTCCATCGAAACATCCAGATATTTGCTAGATGTTGCAGTGTTTTATATAATATAGAGCATTTTTAAGATGCAGCTAAACATCAACTATTTATTATGCAAACACACAATTAGAATTACAAAGGGAATTGTGATGGTTATCATTTCCTAAATGAATTTATAATTATGATAGTTCTACTACTAGACTAAAAAGCTTTCCTATATATCAATTTTTCTTGTTTCTGTACATTATAATATATAGGAAAGCATTTACGAAATTTAGGTCACACATAGATGCTATTGATTCCTTTAAATGAATTTGAATTAATCTTATATATTGTTAAATGTGAATAGATCAAATCGGGTTTCTATAGAATGGAAAGTGATAGCAGTCATTAATCTAACATCTTTCTTGTGGTCATATTTATTATATTACCGTTTTCATGAACAGTGCAAAATCTCCACTGAATTATTTTCAAATGATAAATGTTTTAAATTTGCCTTTCATCAAGTAATTCATAAATTATATACTGTACTAGTGAGATTGTTAATTTGAAAATTGATTTTGATTGTCTTTGAAATGTCTGAGTCTTTTTGCAAACGTTTGTTTGTCATGCATGCATCCATGTAGGTGTGCACGAGCTAGTATGACTGACGTGCTGAAATGCAAACAGCAGGATAACCTTATTAAGAAAGTGCAACACATTAATGAAATATATTTGATAATGTGATTCAGCAGAATGTCCAGAAATAATAACATTACCATTTGTGTCATGTAAAGAGTGAAACAAAGTCCTGACAATGAATTAATTAACCAATTGAAAGTAGTGGAATCAGAAAATTAATAAATTTGAGTTATATGGATATAAAATCTTATATAATACAAACATTTTTATTCCTGGCACCAAAGGCAATATTATACCTGTCTCAGGAAGAAGAAAAAATATTCACCCTTTTTTTATCCCTAGTTTCTTTGGGAATGGATTAAGAAGCTTTTCATGGTTTTACACCTATCAGTCTTCAGCACAATGCATAATAATGAAGCCTAAAACCTTGTATCTGAGGAAGCCATTTTGATCGAAACTTGAGAGAAAGTTGTACGATTTGACCTGGGTCTAAGTGTTGACAAACGCAACTGGCATTCTCAGCAGATATGCCGCCTACTATTGACATTTTGTTATAAGTTTTTATTATATTTTACAGTTTTATTCTTTACAATTGATGTAGAAGACCATTACAAATATTGCAGTTTTGTATGTTCATTATTTTATAACTAGTGCATCAACTAATTATAGAAAATCAGAGGGTGTAGTTTTCATTTTTTTTTCTGTCAACACACTGAGACATTGAAAAGTTTTTTTTCCTGTTACATGCAAAGTTTACCGTTTTTCAGCTGATTTTGTTTGCAATTAAGGTAACTCCTCTATTTTGCATCATACACGTTTCAAATATTTTCAAGCCCATATTATGCATGCACAACTTTGCGTCAATAAGCCAATTGCAAAACAATTGAGTCACTTGGGAAATTAGTATGAGTTGTGACCACAAAGCATGCAAGACATGTGCTTTTCTTTGTCTAGCCAAAAAATCATTTGCAGTCTGAACTCGTACCAATTTCTCCACTCAATCCCTTTTTATGTTTTGCAATTGCCGAATATAAAAATGTTTAGTGTAATTTAAAAGCTCATCCTAGTTAGTCCTTTATTTTTATTCCAGTTTTTGATTGCAAATATATTTTTGATTCAGACTGGTGTACCTCTAAGAGGAAGTTTATCTTCAAGAGGAAATGAAAGACCTAAATCTCAATCATTGCCTGTTGGATGGGTAGTGACAAAAGATGAAGAAACAGGAAGGCCTTATTACTATAATGCAAAAACAAGTGAAACAAGTTGGAAACCACCAAGAGTTTCAAGATTTGTGTTTGAGGTATGTTTATGTGGTATTCCATTATTCTCCTTAAAGTGATTTTGAGAGTGAGTCTCTGCAATAACTTATCACTTCCCCAGTTATTGGATGATGACAGAAATATGCAATAATATAAAATCACAAACAATAAATCACTCATTGACATTTTGTGTCACAAGTTTTTTTTTGTGTGTGTGTGTGTGTGTTTGTTAGTTATGAATAAATTGATATTTAGTTATTCTATTAAAAAATACATGTAAATAACATAATTAACTATAGTATTCTTCTTGTGTGTCACATTTATTGTGGCATTCTTTAATTGTAAATTTTTTATGTGTATGTGTTAGTTATTAAAAAATCACTCATTTTTATTCATCTCATCCTTGCTTTGACTCGTCACTAAGGGAAAAAATAATGTTTTCTGGAAAAAAAAGAAGAAAAAAACAGAAAAAAAGAATTTATTCATAAAAGTAAATTGTTTTCTTTGCAGCAAGAAAATGTACCTGCTGGATGGTTTGTTAGGTATGGTGATAGCCCAGATGAATTACTATATTGTAATGAACAAAATGATGAAGTTTGGGGAAAACTATCAGATGAAGATGGAAAAGCTTACTATTATAAAGTCGATGGGTCAGAAACTGTTTGGGAATTACCAGCGGTAAGGTGTATGTTATTAATTCTTATTGTTATTTTTTGTTTATATATTGTTATTGCAGTTGTGTTGTTATAACATTGTAAGTTACTTTAATTGTTATTGTTATGTCATTGTTATTGTTTATATTGTCATTGTAAGTTATTGTTATTTAATTTGTTATTGTTAAAGTCATTGTTATTGTCTCTGATATGCTGAATACTGGAATGTTGCTCTAAGCATGAAAAAACCTTTCATGCTCACCATATATCTTGCTGGTTTACTTTTTGACTGCCAATAATCATGTACTATATATTATGTGTTATGCACTGATCACACAGTATTTGAGGTTAATCGTTCATCAACTTACTGAGAGATAAAGGCTCAGTAAGTTACACCAAATAAATGTATTTCTCTTGTAATGGACAACGATAGAAGAGAGTTGGTAATGTAAAGAGAAATGATTTCCTAAATGCATGAGAGGACTGGGTATGAGTTATGTAAATGATTATGTAAATTAGCAATGTGTGTTATAAGGTTGAGTGAGTGTCAGTTAGGTTATTGTGGTCTAAGTTCGCTTAGTTGACACTTTAAGTTCGCTTAGTTGACACTTAAAAGTCGACTTTACTTTCCAAGTTACTACTATCCTCGTTGTATTATGCCTCGATATTCAACTAGGAACCAACATAACCGGCAGAGAGAGCCGAAAACGCATAGGTCACGTACCTCAAGTTCCACCACTAGACGATCTAGTTCGCGTTCAGGACGCGCTCAAAACCCACTGACACTTGAAGCCATCCAAGAGTTCAGAGAAGTCTTTGACCCTGAATATTCCGATAGGTTATCGGTAGAGGCAGGTAGTGACCTAGGAGGAAACCGCCGCGAAGAGGACGTGACAAACGAGCCAAACCACGTTCTGGCGGGAAACGGACCTCGCCAGGAACCGGACATGCCGGCCTGGGCGAGGACTCTACTGGAAAACCAGGACAAGGCCCTCGAAGTAAGTAAGAAAGAGCTCAGCGAGCTACGCTCAGAAGTAAGAGCGTTAAAAAGAAAAAGAGACGACCTGGGCAAGGACAATGTTTTTGACTGGAAGAGGAAAGGAAACCAGAAACAATTTGAATTTAATCGGACCGTGGAAGAACAGCTTGAGGATGTTGCCGTGTCCAAGACTTTGTTGGAAGCAAGAACGCTAGCTGAGAAAGGTTTGTCTCTTATTTCTGATCGTAATAAACTTATAAAGATAGCGGATAAACACGGCTGGGACACCGTAAACCAATATGTTACCGATCCTTTGGCGGCGGACGACACAGATGATAAGAAATTGCGAAAAGCGGTAAAAGACGCCGAAAAATCTAGGGAGAAATCCAAGAGAGAGAAAGAAGCGAAATCGCGCCGCTCTTCACGCGCCAGAGCGTTCTCCAGTACGACGACATCGTCTTTGGGCTCGAACCGCCTTGGTCCGCCACCATCTACCTCATCGGACAGGATTGTCTTTACGAATACTGACAAAAAGTTCTCACAAGCGAGGTGTTACCGCTGTAACAAAGCTGGCCATTTCAGCCGTGATTGCGTTAGCAACGAAAGTAGCTTCAAACCCTGACTAGAAGGTGACATTGTTGCTGATTTATGTGATAGTGATGATAATTATGATTGTGAATTTGACGAGGATGTTTCTTTAAATAATTGTAACGTAAGAGGTCGATTAAAGAAAAACTTAGATTTTTGGCGTTATATCGGTGCCCCTAGCATGATTTTAAAAGTTGTAAATGATGGTTATTTTCTACCTTTTCTGAAAGAACCTAAAAAATCTATGTTTGCAAACCATCCTAGCGCTATTTACCACAACGAATTTGTACTAGACGCTATTTCTGAGCTTTTATTAGCAGGCTCGATAGAGGAAGTCAGTTTAGACCTTATACATGTGTGTAGCCCTCTGGGAGTTGTCCCTAAGAAGAATAAGAAACTTCGTTTAATTCTTGACTTGCGCTATTTGAATGATCATTTGCATACTAAAAAATTTAAATACGAAGATCTTTTTGTTGTATCACAACTCGTTTCTCTAGGTGATTGGTTTATAACTTTTGATTTGAAGAATGGCTACCACCATATTGATATTGGCCCTATGCATCGTAAATTCCTAGGGTTCAGTTTCATGAAGAATGGAATTATTAAGTATTATGTCTTTGCATCTTTGCCATTTGGACTGTGTACTGCCCCATATATCTTTACGAAAGTATTAAGACCAATGGTTAAGTACTGGAGGGACCAAGGTAAGCGCATGTTAATGTACCTCGATGATGGCTTTGGGTGCGCGTCTTCTGAGGAGGGTGCAAAAAACCTATCTTCCTGCGTACGCAATGTTTTGGTCCAATGCGGCTTTATAATTAACGAGGAAAAGAGTATCTTAATACCTCACCAAGTTGGTGAATTCCTGGGTTTTACCATAGACCTAAAACAAGGTTTGTTTTTAGTCCCCCAAACCAAAGTTGATAATTTGATGATCTTATTACGTGAAATTAACCACAAACACCAGTATGTGTCGGCACGCAAGGTTGCTAAACTGACGGGGACTATTATTTCTATGGGCTTAGCCCTTGGCCCTGTAGCCAGACTATTTACGCGTTATCTCTACTCAGTACAAAACAATGTTTTGTCTCTGAGCTGTAAAGTTTGTTTATCAGAGGGTGCAATAAATGAAATTCAATTTTGGATAGAAAATTTTTCAGATCTTGTTGGTCAGCCTGTATGGCACTCTTCACCATGCATCGATGTGATTTCCTACTCCGACGCCAGTAATTCTGGTTGGGCAGGTTATGTTGTACAACTTGGCCAGACAGTAGCACGTGGAGACTGGGACGATATAGATTGCACTCAAAGCTCTACCTACAGGGAGTTAAAGGCAATTCGCTTGGTCTTGGAATCCTTCGCTTCGAGCCTCGTCCACAAGGAATGTAAACATCGCTCAGACAATCAAGGGACCATCTCAATCCTTTGTACAGGTAGTAATAAGATACATCTACAGTCTGAGGCGACCAGGATCTATGCCATCTGTCGCCAACATGGCATACGACTCTTTCCAGAATGGGTTCCAAGGCATTTGAACCAAAAAGCAGACTACTGGTCCCGGGTTATAGAGACGGATGATTGGATGCTCAACCCTATCCACTTCAGGGAACTGGATGCACTATGGGGACCCCATACTGTTGACAGGTTTGCAAGCTTTAACTCAAAACAGCTTCCTCGTTTCTGCTCGAGGTGGTTATGTCCTGGCTGCGAGGGGGTTGATGCCTTCACAATGAACTGGAGTGTTGATAATAATTGGCTTGTGCCGCCTGTATATCTGATCTCAAGAGTGTTAAAGCATATGGACTACAATGGAGAGTCCGGCACACTAATTGTTCCATATTGGCCGTCCGCGCCTTGGTGGCCACTATTGTTTAAGGATGATGGCACTCTAAAAGACTTTGTTACTGGTTGCGTAGACCTTCCTTGTCATTCAAGGACATTTCTACCTGGTTCAGCTGAAGGAGATCTATTCGGTTATGGAACCCCATCCTGTAGAATCTTGGCCCTGAGGATCACTTGTCCTAGTTATGTATCATGATTGTTGAAGACTACTGAGGTAAGACGGTTCTAGCTCCCCGCTACATTAGCGGAGGCAGGAAATCTGCTATTGCTATAAGGTTTGCTCTGGAGCTCCCCACTACAGTAGTGGAGGCATGGCTGGTTTGTTGCTATTGCTCCATATGATCTTATTAGTGTATTCTGTCCCGAGCTCCCCACATTGTTTGTGGAGGTACTGTCTTGCTATTGCTCTGGTGGACATCAGGTTTTATTCATGTTGCATGTTTCTTGAAATACCACTCCATAGTGAGCAGAAGTTCTTACGAGTTCGTACAGAATGTCGTTTGTTGTGATACAAACTTGTTGTGTCTGCAACCAAAGGTTCATCCTCAAAGGAAGTATAGTAATTTCCTTTACCTTAATTCGTATTAGAGTATTGCTCACTATTGCTATTGTTGATCTTTTTAGGTCTATCCACCAGTGGTTGCTGCGAGAGCCTGAGGAACCTCAGCGACATGCGACTCTCAGCCTTAGCCAATGAACTCCCTAATATCATGGTATGCGACCGCGCACCCTCCACAGTGTCAAAATACTACAACAGTTTTGAAAGATGGCAGAAATGGGCAACCTCCTTTGGTCTACCTGCCTTACCCGCTAAAGGTGCTCAATTAGCTTTGTACTTGTGTGAGCTAGTGAAGAAGAGTAAGTCACCAGGCCCAATCTTGTCTGCTGTGTATGGTGTTTCCTGGGCACATCGCAAGGCACTGGCCCCTGACCCATGTAGCCATCCCTTAGTTGTTCAGGTGCGTGAGGCAGCCAGGAGACTCCTTGGCCGCCCGACGACAAGGAAGGAAAACCTCACCAGGGACAACATTCGTGCAATTGTGAAAGAATTTGGCCAAGTAGGATCTGGCATTGCAGACCTTCAAATTGTCACAATGATTACAGTGGGCTTCGCGGGCTTCCTCAGATGGAATGACCTATCCAATATTAACTTCCAGGATATAAGATTTCACGACTCTTATATGAGCATCCTACTTAGGAAAAGAAAAAACGACCAATACCACAAGGGTACTATGGTGAATATTACTCGTTCCCAATCTGATTACTGTCCAGTTGCCTTAACTGAGAGATTCATAGCAAGAGCTGGCATCTTATGCGGGCCAATGTTCCGCGAGATTCAGGGCCATGGCTCAGGAAAGAAGATATCAAACAACAAACTCCGATATGGTACTGCAAGAGCTCAAGCACTAAGAATGTTTGCTGCTATTGGTTTGAATGCAAAACGATACGGGCTACACAGCCTTCGCTCAGGAGGAGCATCCACAGCCTCACAGGCTGGAGTGCCGGAGAGGCTAATCTCGAGTCATGGAGGATGGAAGTCAGAGTCGTCTCGCAACTGCTACATTCGAGACAATAACGAAACCCTGTTGTCTGTTTCCAGAGCCTTACAGATGTAGTTATCAGACACTTTTCTTATTAATTTTACTTACCTTACTATTTTCTATGCTTTCGCACTGTGAATTGTGGGCTTAGGCCAACCACCGCAAATTGTGTTTTGTGTTATGGACTAGAAGAAATACTAGGAAATGTATTTCTCTTGTAATGGACAACGATAGAAGAGAGTTGGTAATGTAAAGAGAAATGATTTCCTAAATGCATGAGAGGACTGGGTATGAGTTATGTAAATGATTATGTAAATTAGCAATGTGTGTTATAAGGTTGAGTGAGTGTCAGTTAGGTTATTGTGGTCTAAGTTCGCTTAGTTGACACTTTAAGTTCGCTTAGTTGACACTTAAAATTTTGTTGTTACACATGATGTATTCATTTACTTGAAAGTATAATAAAAGTGAATTGTGGGCTTAGGCCAACCACCGCAAATTGTGTTTTGTGTTATGGACTAGAAGAAATACTAGGAACACCTGTTATGAAAAATGATGTTTGACTATAATCACTATCTGCATATCGTTTCATTTCTCTTTATCAGTATTTTCTATTCATTCAAGTACTCTTGCTCTTTCTCTATTCATGCATAATTAAGTTAATTGTAATTCATAAATGTAAAGTGTCAAAAGCTTTTGTATTGCTGTTCATGGCAGTTTGAATAGAGAAGTCTGGTGTGAGTGATATTTGTCAATCTGATGTAAATCATCCAAGTCACTTCATCAGCAATAATTACAAGACTTGTATGCAGCAATTGTACACCTTGCAATGTATCTCATCAGTAAAATCTCATCATGTTACTCTGTCACCAATCATTGAAAGCCTTGGATGAATATGTTGTGTTTGTTCACCCATCTGTGTGAAGTAATAAACAGTAATTATTATAAACCAATCAATGCCTTGAATACCAGATTATGTCATCTTATCGGCAATCATTTGAAGCCTTGGATGTAACCCAAAGAAGAGCAAAGTCTCCAAGTTTAAGTGACAGAAAATCCAAAACTCGTTCTCTATTACCTATGGGCAAAAGGTCATCATCAGTTAGTACTAAACACTTCCCGCCAGCTCCACCAGCTAGAATTGAGCCAGGGGTGAGTGCATGAGCATATTAAGATAAATGTAAACCTATATAAGCTAACTGAAAAAGTTAAATACCTTTAATTACATAATACTTGCAAGTTTGTTAAAGGTAATTTAGAAGCATTTAATTGTTGTGTGTTTGGGTTATAAGACTAGATAGTGTAAGCTGGTAAATATAATTATGTCAAAGAAAACTTTCCTTAAGCTTAACTTTCTTTCTTCTCTGAGAATGTCTACCCTTGTGACTTTTCTGTCTGTCAAGAGTTCATTTTAAAAGTGAAAAAGGTACAAATATACCTTTCCCAAATTCACTTGGATGATCACAAGACAAAGGTTCCAAGTCAAGACTGAACTTGATTCTTTTATCAATGAAGGTCAACCCATCCTCGGGAACCCAGGGGTAATCTTCTGTCGCTCGTTTCTCGCTCCCAGAATAAATAGCCCTGGGAACGTAGTCTGCTGGAGCTTGTTCCGGAAGTCAAAATTCAAACTTATTTAATGACTTTCTTTGAATGGTTATCTTGATTCTCATTGGTCGACCTAATAAGGTCGACCAATCAGGTAAGAGCTCACTTTTGACTTCAGGAACAAGCTCCAACAGACTACGTTCCCAGGGGTATTTATTCTGGGAGCGAGAAACGAGCGACAGAAGAATTACCCCTGGATTCCCGAGGATGAGGTCAACCCAGACTTTCAAGAAACCATTGTTTTGTAATCATCCAAGCAAATTCAGGAAAGGTCTATTAGAAAGTCAAGCAAAATGCAGTTTTCAAAACGTAATCAACTGCATATCACTTTTAATTTTTTTTAATGTTTGACGTCATATTACTGTCAATCAGAGGACATTTACAACTCCAAACCATTGGTTTTTAAAACAAAATCTAAGCAAATTATTTTTGCGAGTGAGCAATCAACAGTACTTTCATTGTTGACATCATTTGTTGGTATAGCCTCCACCCAATCAGCATGCAAGTATATATACATAAATTTGTGTTTAAGAATATTATTGCTCTTACTTTAATTAAACTGTTTATACTGTTACAGTGTACACAGACCTGTATATATATGTGTCACAATAGTCACTAATGCCACTGTATTCACAGTGATAGATGAATGGGAGAACAAGTCATCTGTATTGTGACTTCATTCCCAGGGGGGGAGGGGAAGGGACTCCATTGTCAAAGGGGCGGGGATGCTTGCTGTCCCTTTTAGTGGTTGAAATAAGTGTTTTGGTCCCGCTTAGGGTGTTAATGAACACAAATCCCCACCAGCCGAGTTTTGTGGTCCCTTTAAGGGCTTAATAAGACAACAACATGGTCCGCACAAAACGTATACGAGCAGGTCCAAACACTCGACTTTGTCTCGTGTTTGGACTGATCTGTTCTCGAATTCTCCCAAACGCATCTCGGTTTTCATTAGCGTGTGAAAACACAGAAGACATATTTAATTTCTTAAATCATCATCATCATCATCATTATTATTATTATTATCATTATAGTTGTCAGTTATCATGATCATTGTCATTATTATAATTGTCATCAATGCCAATATTGTTATTTTTTTATCATTATTATTAATATCATTATTGTTGTTGTTATTATTGATATTTTTATGACAATGATCATTAAAAGTCACTGATATTAGTATTATTGTTATAATTATAGTTATAGTTGTTTTTATTATCATCAGCATCATCATCATTATTAATGTTATAATTAAAATGATAATTATCACTATTTTTGGTATTATAATTCTTATCGCTGTATAGAGCCCCTTTCACAAAAGGACTGATTCATGTGTATCAGAAGAAAGTTTGTCAGATGTAGAAGAAAGCTGGCCGCCTCCTCCCCCAGATGAATATGTGATGGTGGTAAGTGCAAAATAAACATCCATTTCAAACACAAATAATTTATATATATTTTATTATTATTTATTTATTTATTATAACTTCATTATTCATAGAGGAAGATCTGTGATCACACCCATCATCCCTGCAAAACCAGTAAGGCCACAACATGCTACTAGGAACTCCCCTTATCTACAGTTGATTCTTACACTCCCTTAGTTTCATTTGTACATGTATTGAAAAACAAAATGTTCTTTTGTTAATTGTTTCATTAGTATCTGCTTGGCTGCAAAATAGCATTTAGGTACTATATGTATTTTCCATTAGCTCCACAGTACACCATGCAACAGTATTTTGTTGATAAACTAATTTAAAACAATTACCATATGGAAAATAACATGTTACTTTAGGGTTCAAATTAGTGATATTGTACAATATGTTTGTGATATGTTCTTTAATTTTCAGATTAATGCTCCTCCTTACTGAGAAACTTTGTAAATACAACTAACTCTAAAATGTTTTTTAGGCCAAAACAATTCAAACACAAACAGCAGACAAGCAGGCATTGTTTAGCCGTAAGAAAATTGCTAATAGTGGAAACAAGAAAATCAAGTATGTATTGAAGAATATATCATCTTTAGTTGAAATGTTACAGTATTGACCACAAGCAAAGTACCAATCATTTGTGAGTGTGAGTAAAGAGTATCTATTGTCACTTGCAAGTATGTTCACTTGTGACAGAACATTCATTAGCAGCATTAATCACTGGGAACAAATAACCTTAGCTAAAGTTGTTGTACTCTCTAATTTGCGAGTAACAAGTGAAACAAAGTGCATACCAGTACTATTTTTTATGTTAGAACCTATAGAACTTGCGATGCAAGAGTAGCAGGTCTGAACGAGTACTTGCAAGCACAAGTGATTGGTACTGTACACATGACTGGTTCTGTATGTGAAACGTCAGCAAGTTAGCACTATATGAAAACTCCCTGAAATGTGAAAACAGCTCACTTACGTTTTTGTTATTTCTTTACAGGAGACCATCATGGTCTTCAACTTTTGTTGCTTTATTTTCATCCAACTTGGTTTTCTATAAAGATCAAAAGACAGCACAACCGGTACGTTCTAAATTATTTAGTTTTAGTTTTCAAGTGTTTATGTAGTAATTTTGGTTTTGTTGTCAATTCTGCTGTTGTCCCAGTTGACATTATGTTGTTGTTTTCTAGTTGTTGTCATTGTTGTTGAACTTAAGCTGCAGTCATTTTTATTGCAATTGCTGTTGTTGTTACTGTTGTTGTCCCTGTTGACATTAGAACGATTTCACGTAAGTGTATTTTTACATGCTAATGAGCTGGAGGGTAAAATAGCATGTAAATGAGGGGTACACACATGCTTGGCTGATACGATTGTTTTCTTTGTTTAATTAAGGTTTACATTTTTTTTAATCATGTGTATAAATCATAATTATTGCTCTTCATAGTGATGTGTAGTAGTTGCAAAAAGTATCAATATTTTCTGAAATAAAAAAATATAAACCAACAGAAAACATATTTGCTTGACATATTGCAATCGATAAAATGTTCCGCATCCGCGCACTAAACAAAGTAATTTTTATTAACAAAGAAAATCACATTCCACGGAAAAATAATTAACTTTCTTTGTTTTAGAGCGCACGGGATCCAAAAAGTACGATAATGTCAAAGATGTCTACTTTAATCCCGTCTTGTCAGATCGTAAAGCCACGCACATGTGTACCCCTCATTTACATGCTATTTTACCATCCAGCTCATTAGCATGTAAAAATACACTTATGCGAAATCGTTCTATTATGTTGTTGTTTCAAGTTGTTGTCATTGTTGTTGAAGTAAAGCTGCTGCAGTCATTTTCATTGCAATTGTTCTAGTTGTTATTGTAGTTACTGTTGTCATTTCTGCTGTTGTCCCTGTTGACATTATGTTGTTATTGTCATTGTTGTTGAAGTAAAGCTGCTGTTGTCATTTTCATTGCAATTGTTCTAGTTGTTGTTGTAGTTACTGTTGTCAATTCTGCTATTGTCCCTGTTGACATTATGTTGTCGTTTTCTAGTTGTTGTCATTGTTGTTGAACTTAAGCTGCTGCAGTCATTTTTATTGCAATTGCTGTTGTTGTTACTGTTGTTGTCCATGTTGACATTATGTTGTTGTTGTCATTGTTGTTAAAGTAAAGCTGCTGCAGTCATTTTTGTTGCAATGTTGTAGTTACTGGTGTTGTTCCTGCTGTTGTCTTTGTTGACATTATGTTGTTGTTTTCCAGTTGTTGTCATTGTTGTTAAAGTAAAGCTGCTGCAGTCATTTGTATTGCAATTGTTCTAGTTATTGTTACTGTTGTTGTTACTGCTGTTGTCCCTGTTGTTATTATGTTGTTGTTTTCCAGTTGTTGTCATTGTTGCCGTTTAACTTAAGCTGCTGCAGTCATTTTCATTGCAATTGTTCTAGTTAGTGTTGTAGTTACTGTTGTTATTACTGCTATTATTGTAGTTATTAATATTTTGCTGCTCTGTGTATCAGATGCCCAAGATAGGATGAAAAAGTATAAAAAAGGAAACATTTTTTCCCTCAGGCCATTATCTGTAGCCGCAGCCGCAATAACTGGCACATACTCACAAACATAGTCTGCGAAAACAGACGTTCTTTCGCTCTTCTCCCTGCGAAACTAAGCTGGGAAGAGGACTCGAAAGAACGTCTGTTTTCTCAGACTCACACAAACACACATAAACTTACAGTTAATTCTTATGTTTGTTTGTTTGTTGATCTGCGTTTTTGTTTATCTGTCTGTCTGTCTGTTTTTTTTGTTTTTGTTTGTTTGTTTAAAAATGTTTATGGAGCGCATTTGAACACCATGACTCATCATGACTCCATATTGCATTTAATCTTATTTTCTCTTTGTTGAATTTTCTTCAGAAACCAGGCCTTCCACATGGCAAGCCTGAGAGTAGCTGTGAATTAAGAGGAGCTTCGCTAGAATGGGCACCATCGTCTGCTACCAGGAAAAAAAATGCTTTTCAAGTATGTTATAAACATAATGTAATCAAAGTTAATTGTGTTCCACGGTTCTCGTGTTTGAGCTTCAGCATCGATAGAAGTGTAATAAGTTGAACACGAGAAATGGTTAGCCTGTGTAGCGGCTCTTGGGGATTGGGAGAGATTGGGGCGAGAGGGGGAGGGGAGGGGAGGGGAAAGATGGGAAAGATGGGAAGAGAGGGACTCTCTTCCCCAGTCCCTCTCTTCCGCCAACCCTACCCTCCCCCTGCCCTAGAGCCTGGCTACGCAGTCTGTGAAAAGGTCTATATTGCTTTTATTTATCACGTGACGTGGTATTAAAGTTTGGAGTGTACTACCCAGGACACCAGATGGTTTTCTTCTTTTTTCCGTTTAAACTCAAGAGAAACAAACCTTCATAATATAAAATGCCCAAGCAAGATACAATAACCTCTGGAACCCAGGGTACCAGTAAACGCCTTTTCATGTCATAAAATACATGTAGGTGTATTCTTATATTTTATAGAACAAATAAATACATGTTATTGATGCTGGTTGTGTTCATATTTGTAGTGCTCAGCAGTCTCGGGATTACAGTTTATTCTACAAACAGATAATCAAGCTTTGTCAGTTGAATGGTTCAACGCTATTGGAAACATTATTAAGAGATTGGTAAGAGTTTCTGATCTCTCTTATTTCTCTTTTTATTTCTCTCCGAGTCACTCCTTTTTCTGATCTCTCCTGTTTCCTTTTCTATTCTCCATTTTTCTATATTCTCCATCCTATCCCTTCTATATCTCATTCCTTTTCTTTCCTTTCCCTTCCCTTCCCCTCCCTTTTTCCCGTTCCTTTCCCTTCACTTTTCTTTCGCGTCCTTTTCCTTCCCTTTACTTCCTATTCTTTCCTTTCCTTTTCTTACTTTCCCATCCCTTCAGTTTGCTTCCCTTTCTTTTTCTTTTTCTTTTTGAGCTTTTAGCATTTTTTAGCGAAAGAAAGTAGGCAAAGCATTCTGTTCTTGGTAGTGTATGACGCTATGGGAGGTTTTTTTGTGACGTATTTTGGTGGCGTGTACACAAGCTGGCCGAAGCTGGCCGTCAAAGTTTTTATGAAACTATCGGCAAAGTGTAAAAAGTGCAGAATTAGTTAGTCTTTTTCGTATTAAGTAAAATTTTGAACATCAAGATAGCAAGTTTTAGGTATTTTACTTTATTTTCCAAATAAATTTATTGATATCTCAATTATAAAACTGAGTTTTTACACAGTTTTTGTGTCTGTCACGAAGCCTAGAAGTCCTTTTTGTCACGTTCGCCATATTGAAATTCAGTCGTACAAGACACATTCGTGTAAATTTAAAAACATTTACTTCATTTTACAAACAAAATTAACTTCTCGAATTTGACTTATGTATATTACCTAACTGCTTTGGATGACCGGTGAAAATCCGATAGCATTTTGTTATGATTTGTGAAGATTTTTTCTCCATTGCTAATTCATTTCACGAAGATGGTGTGTTGATATTTTTCTTTCTTTTTCCGTTAGTAGCATAAAATATCCTCAAGTCCTATTCATGTGACAGATTGTGCTTTTGTTTTTCCACTGTTTCTGATTTTTGTGAATCACAACATCGTTTTAGGCAATTTTTTTCATCAAAACATGATAAAGTTGGTATCGATGCGAACAAGTGCAAGGCGGCCAGTTTGACGGCCAGACTCGAGCCTAGGCCAGTGTGCGACGTCAAAAAAAGATTCCATAAAACCTCCCATAATGGAAATGGACTATTTCTCGAATCGTTTGATTTGCTTTGATTCATGTGTATTATTCTGTTGGCTCAAATGATTTATTACTGCATTGTTACATTACTTTCGTTTTTACATTACGTGGAAGTTGCCGTTTTGAATCTCTCATTAAATTTATGCTCTCATTGCGTTACACGAATCAGTTCGATTGTTTCTAATATTTGCTTTTGTATTGCGTGACACCTGTCGTTTCATTCATTTGTATATTTTCGTTTCGTATTGCGTTAAATCTATCGATATGATTGGCTCGGTTGCTTGTGTTTTGCCTTGCGTTACAGCTGTCATCACGTTGATCTTGTCAGCTGATTTCCGTCCAAGACGGCAAAGATCTCTACCGACTCGACGCGGTACGTAATGCCTTTACAGCGGCTGAAAATCTACAGACGAAGTATCAGATACTTATTTAGTCGAAGAAATTCGTGTCCTCCAGTCATTCAGAATACAGTGGTTGAGCTTCGAAGCATTCGTCCTCTTAATGTACGTACTTACAGAATACGTTTGATCATAGTGAACAAGAACCGACTAATCTATAAAAGTTACCATTATCAGCACGATTAGTTCTAAAATGTTATTTAAACGACGAAAATGACTCACTACACTTTCGATAGTAATATCACGGGCGTGTCGTGTATTCTGTCACTAAAGGTCGAATAGATTTTCCCATGTATTATTTTACTTCCGGTGACTTATTAATATGCAACATAGCAAGCACAGCAAAGTAAAAGTAAAAGAACGGAATGTTTACGAGTATAAATATGCATCTTCCTACCTTTGATTTGCGATAGAAAGGATGTTTCAATTCTACGATGTTCTTATTTATGATTGCAACATTTCCCTTTAGTATTTTATATGCACCTTTAATATTTACACAGTTTTAAACTATGTTGTTAAAGTACAAACATGAAAAGCGTGAAACATAAATAGTACTAGATAGTGAAATTTTATGCTAATTCTATTGTTTTCTATTGTTTAATTAGCACTATTTAGTACTAATTAGTACTACTTGTTTCACCGGTATAATATTTGTGCTCTATCCATGTTATTATTTATGTTACTATGTATCTTTTCGTCTCTTTTAGAACGAGGAAGACTCATCTGTTGTTGGTTCAGTTCAAGAAAAAGCCAGTGAGTTCTTTCAATACTTTGGGTATTTCTTTTATTGGGTTTTAGTTAAACGCCTGCCTCCAAAACGTCTGTTTGTTTAAATGTTGTTTGACAAAGCAAAAGTCAACAAGTTAACAAGTTGATTAACGTTAAATATTAAGTACTTATTGACTGAGTGGGAGGGCCGTACGGGAAAATATTTGGCTCGCGGTCATGACGTACGGAACGAGCGCAGCGAGGTCCGTACAAATGACCAAGAGCCAAATATTTTCCCGTACGGCCCGACCTAACTCAGTCAATAAGTTTTTTATCATATGGCCCGTATTTTACACGGCGCGCGCCATTTTTGTTGTGATGTTTCGAGTAGCTGGTCCGTACGTGTTTGTACGGACCAGGTGAAAAAAGCCGTACGGACCCCATCACGTGACATTTTCCCGAAGGTTTTCTTAAGAGCGCGCGCCGGGCAAAATACGGGTCATATGATAATGCTTGTTATTGCATTATGTACTCATGACTTAGTGCCGAGGTCTCTACGCTACATAGCTACGTATGAAATCATAGATATTTAACTATTTTGATAAAACCTCTGTTTTTGATACAACTGCTATTTTTTAATAGCACCTCTATTTATAGCAACCAGCCCTTGTTCTGCGGGCACTGAGTACACAAGTGGATATATTCACTCCCTGTTTTGTGGCTAGAAGTGAAATCATAAAATGATGAAACTACTTATTTATGTCACAATTCAAATCTCTAGAGCACGTTACCAGTAAATCGTCAATCTTAACCGTATAATAGGACCTCGGGTAGTTTAATTTCACTTAGCCTGCGATGCCAGCGGTCTGCGGGTTTGCGAGGAAGAGAGAAGGCTTTCCTTTTTTTTTTCTCTCCCTTTTTCTTCTCTCCCAAATCACGCAGACCGCCAGGAATGCAGGCTAAATTTCACTAGATTCATTGGACATGTACATAAACACTGGTCAACCACGGGATATTGTCCACTTCATTTCCCTGAGGGTTGCCGTATAATAGGGTTTCAAGGATACTTACACTAGACTCTTTGGACGTGTACATAAACACTGGTCCACCCCGGGATACTGTCCACTTCATTTTCCCGAGGGTGGCCGTATAATAGGGTTTCAAGTATACTTACACTAGACTTGCTGGTGTACATCAGGACCTAGCAGCACTAACGATAGTGATGATGATGATGAATATAGCATGCCTACAACGCCTACATCAACCTTATCCTACGGGGGATTCATGAGATCATTTAGCAAACGAAGAGGTTGGTGGTCTTAAACGCTTCCAAGATGCAACGTTCGACTAACTCTTTTACTGATACTTCTTGCCGAATATTAACCCATTATGTTAAGATGCGATAATCTGTAAATGTTATTGACAAATGCTAATATTATTTATTAATATAATTGCTAAGAATTAATATTGGTATTGATTCACGGTGGGGCCAACCACCCCCCTCAATCGCTCATTTAATCGTGGGCAAAATGTACATGTTACCACATCTCTTCACTAAAAAATGATTTTCAGATCAAACTTGGGTCACTGTGAGATATTGTTAGTTGCAATATTTTGACATACATTTTGCATAAAAAAAATCGATATTATGACGTCACAAGATTTAATGCAACATTTTTACAATGTTCGAAATTGAAGAATAACTGTAATTTTTCTTTTGGATACGAAAGGCTAGATAATTAGAACAAGAATACAGCAAACAGAATTTCGATAGTAATATTTGGTGAGGAGTAGGAATTTTTTTAATTTTCATATAAATTGATGACGTCATTATTTATTGGCAATTTCAAAATTAATTATTTTCGTGTCTTTCAGTTGTTGTATTAGGGCTGAATGCCGATTCCCTGTGTAGTACTAGTCCAGTGCAAAAATATGCGGTTCTTTTAAAGAGAAACGGTTCTTCCATTGCCTATTTAAAGAAAAAAGAAAAAAAAGAGTGACGTCATCAAATGACGTCATAATCATACTTTCCTAAATATCTTTCCATAGAGAGGGAAATTAAAAAATCTATTTCCATACGATTTTAGAAGCCATTAAGTGTTGTATTTTAAGCGATAAATGGGTTCTTTTTATGGCATACGGAAAAAGTTTCTCCAAAGGGTTTGTTTTACCATATGTTTTTTAAAAATTTCGTTGATGGGGAGGGGAGGGTACCCGATTTTTCAATCCTTTATAACTCAACAAATGTAAATCCTATCGAAAAACGGTTTTCAGATTTCAAATCGCATTGTGCATACCTTGCATAATAATGAAATGAAATGCTCAGATTTGTGATTCCAAAATTTGCAATAAAATCGTAACATTGATTATGACGTCATAATATCAAATTTGTGTCATCAAAATATCAAAAAACAAATTATCACAATAGTTCCTTCCCATTGAGAAAGTTTCAGCAAAAAATAATAAAAGCATAGAAAGTTATGAAAAAATTTAATCTAAATGAGCGATTGAGGGGGGTGGTTGGCCCCACCGTGATTAATTTTTTATTCAATATTATATAATCGTTATTGTTTTTATAAATGTCATTAAACTCACATTCAAGCGCTGGTTTTCGACTAAGAAATACTTTTCTCAAAATTCATACATGCACTTGTTGTCGTTGTCGCTGTCGTCGTTGTCGTTGTTGCTGTCGTCGCTGTCGTTGTCGTCGTTGTTGCTGTCGTCGTCGTCGTTGTCGTTGTTGTTATCGTTGTTGCTGTTGTCGTTGTCGTCGTCGTTGTTGTTGTTGTGGTCGTTGTCGTTGTTGTTGTAAAAAAAAAGGTTTGTTCCAACTATTGACCTAACACCTATTGATCTTTAGTTTCAGATGATAGTAAAACGAATATAAAAGATAAATTACTCAAGTTCATTACAAGACGACCAACAATCGATGAATTGGAAAAACAAGGAATTTTGATAGGTAAATTGTAAGATAATGAGCACTATGCCAATAAAAAATACCAGGTTAATATGTAACGTACTAAATAAATAACCAGCTCGCCTTTTTGTCCAGAAGTGCAATTTTGTGATGATTTGGAAGTGTATGTTTATTGATAATTGTTTTGTTTCAGAGCAAACGTTTGGCTGTCCAATACAACATCTGTGTGAAAGAGAGAAGACCAACGTACCTAATTTTGTTACGTCATGTATACAAGCCATCGAACGTAGAGGTTATTATCAAAGCAATTTAATACCATTGAACTCTTGGATTTTCTTCATTCCTTCTTCTTTTCTTCCCTCCCTCAAATCTTCCCTCTTTCCCTCTATCCCTCTTTCCCTCTTTCCCTCTCTCCCTCTCTCTCTTTCTCTCTTTCCCTCTTTCCCTCTCTCCCTCTCTCCCTCTTTCCCTCTTTCCCTCTTTCCCTCTCTCCCTCTCTCTCTTTCTCTCTTTCCCTCTTTCCCTCTCTCCCTCTTTTCCTCTTTCCTCCTTTCCCTGTCGACCTGCCTGTCTCACCTGTATTCAGTTGTCCTTCTGTCCGTCCATCCACTGATCTGTCTGTCTGTCTGGATGATCTATCCGTCTGTTTATCTTTGTAACTATCTGTCTTTCTGCGCTCAAAATGTAGGACGCTTGTTCAATCTCAGTTAGTTTCCGGAACCATAACTTTGTGTTAAAAGTTAAAATTTTTGTTGTCTATTATACTCAAGATTTGAAATGTGATGGCGTATGTCGAGCTGGCTATCTCTAACTGTCTCAACAGTTGTTAATAATAACACATGGTGTTTATCTTACTCAAGGTCTTACGTTTGATGGTATATATCGAGTCTGTGGTAATGTGTCTCTAGTACAACGTATCAGGATCAGTATAGATCAAGGTATGACTTATACATCACCCTTATCGATCTCATGTTCATAGAATGGGTCATTTCTATTTTTTAGTGCTTGAATGTATGGATGAATTATTGTTTGAAATGTATGCTGCTGTATGTAAATACATGAATTTACAATGAATTATTATATGAATAAACGCATGAATTATTTAAAAATGTTTAAAATATCATAAAGAAACTAAGCAAATCTTACTGTTATTCGTTGTAGAGGATCCGATTAAACTTGGTGAAAAGCCCTTCGATGATGTTCACGCCCTAACGGGATCTCTTAAGTTGTATTTTAGAGAACTTCCAGAACCTTTAGTTCCTTTTGATTTCTTTAGTGGATTTGTCGAAGCTATAAGTAAGTATGTCACAGTTAAAATATAGTTACGTACATGGTCACAGTCAGACAGTCACAAGTCACGATATAATCGTTATCATAGTGGCAGGCAGTCAGTCAGTCACTGGCAGTTATAATAAAGGAGAGAATTGAGAAAACTGAAGTGGCATGAAGTCCATTTATCGACAAAAATGGTAAACTAGGTACTGTGGCTTCAACAAGATGTGATACAGTACAACAGTGAAGATACATTAAGTTTTTTTCACGAAATACTTCAGCATTGTTACGTCTCTCCACTAGCGCGTCCATCTTGAAATGAATGATTGCGTCATTGAACGAATCGATAATATAAGGAGACGCAAAGGATTCTGGGGCGACTGCACAAACCTCGTTTAGTTATAATCATAGTCACAGTCAGTCATTAAGTTGTTTTCACGAAATACTTCAGCATTGTTACGTCTCTCCACTAGCGCGCCCATCTTGAAATGAATGATTGCGTCATTGAACGAATCGATAATATAAGGAGACGCAAAGGATTCTGGGGCGACTGCACAAACCTCGTTTTGTTATAATCATAGTCACAGTCAGTCAATCACAGTCACCATCACGGTACTAATCACAGTCTCTTCATCGTATTCATATGAAACATACTTGTGATGTATATAATTATTGTAAAATGTAATATTATTATCATACATATAGCATCACGATGATTGACATTGTCGTAGCAATAAGAATGAACATTTTGAAACGAATATATATCTTTCTTATTTTATTTCAGAACAAAACTCTAGAAATTCTAAACTGGGTGCTCTAAAAAGCTTGGTTGGTCAGCTTCCAAAAATTAATTTTGATACTCTGAAGCACCTTCTTAGTCATTTGTACAAGTAAGTAGACTTACGCCTTTTATGAGTATACCCGATACTTTTACCCCAATTCCCATACCCGATACTTTTACCCCAATTCCCATACCCGATACTTTTACCCCAATTCCCATACCCGATACTTTTACCCCAATTCCCCTCCTCTCGCTCCTTCCGGGATCTAAGGTGGACAAAATTACATTACAAAAATAATAACAAATGCATAGGCACAAAAGTCGAGATCGAGATTTAATACTCCTTACGTTCTCGCTCGTTCTTAGAAAATATCAATTCCCAAACTTAAAAAGCATGCCAGCTAAATCCTAGACTGTATTGAAATGTTTTCTCTGTATTAATAGTTTATTGATTGCAGAGTTATGCAAGAAAGCGAAGAAAACAGAATGCATGCGCAAAACTTGGCAATAGTCTGGGGACCCAATATGATGAGGCCTCGTTACGAAGCAGCTAACATGGCAATGAACATGGTCTATCAGAACCAAATCATGGAGTTCTTACTGTTGGAATACACAGAAATATTTTGATAAAAACAGGTAGATCATATATGCAGTCGACGTTTCGCAGTGGCCTGATCTTCTTAATTCTTCTTTTCATAAAATATAACTTATCGAAGTAACATTATTTTATACAGCTATTTCAAACAACGTTAACCATTTTTCATCACATGAAAGAGTCTAAATCAGTCACAAGATTTTACGGACGATTTTGCAGAGTTATATTCTCTTTTATATTAAAAAGATTTTAAGTTGAGGGACTGCTTTATAGAAAAGCGCAACTTGACGTCTCCGTGATCTGAAAGCAAATGTTTGAAAGATTCCAGTAAACATGATATGGAAATGCATTACCCAGGATACATTTCGGTCATGGAATTCCTCCTCGATAGTGCAACAAATCCTCAGTCGACGTTATTGGAAACAGCTGTAAACAAACAAGCCATGATAAACGGTGTTGTTTTCATAGCTTAATCTACAGGAAATTCCAGAACAAAATAATTGAATTGAATTAATGTAAGAGAGAGAAAAGACTTATTTGTCTCTTGTAGTTGGTATCCCTACAAGGTATGAACACTTTGTAACGTCGGCGTTTATGAGGCGCACAGCGGACGACTTAAAGTTAAAGTTGGGCTGTACGAAGGCCATTGACACTTTTGCTTGTGTTAACACTTTATTCATTCAAAAGAGGTCTTAAACATTTGTTAACGTAATATAGCATTCGTCATTGGGGTCGATAAAACTCTAATTAATTAACAACAATCCACCCAGTTGAGGATAAATTCAAGTATTTGTAAACCTTCTTTTACTTTGTTGGCTGGGGCCAAGCTAACTTTGGTTACTAATAATTCTGTTTAACCATAAAGAGTACCCAAAGAGTTAATCCTGGTCAGTGGTTGGGTCACTTAATAAAACCATAGTTAATATTATCTATGAACTATGATAACACCTATAGGTAAACATTTTCATTATTTTGGGTTCGGTTTGGGGTTGGGAGAGGAGGGTTGTTCTGTATAGTTTTCAAGGTTTTTAAAAATTCTCGATAAAACGAAGTTTGTTAGGGCGTATTTTAACTGTTTTTAACGCTAGATCTTAGTCAATTATATAGAACGTGTAAAACAAATCTTTTTATATATATCTATATATAATTTTAAATCGTGGAATACGGGAATTATCAATGCAAAACGTGTTTTAAATATGGGGATATTGACAAATGATTGATTCTAAAGATGTTAGTAAATCTAAGGGGAGGCCTTCTTTTTATACATTCTTACACTGTTTACTTAAACCATCTTTATAAATTACTTGCTATATTTGGGTGTTTGAAAGGCTTATGAGAATCACTTCTCTTAACCCTTTATACACCTATTTCAAAACTCGTCGCAAACAAGGCTACAGTCCACACTCTAAAGTCTGCAAAGGATGTCGGTATTTCGTCTCTTGCCATCGATTTATTCATAGCATATTTTAGTTGAACATGACAAGTTGATGTAGGGGCAGATTATAAAACAAATATTTAGTTAAAAAGCGCGTAATGAATCATACATTCAGTTCATATTACCGACATCCTTTGCAAGCTGTAGAGTGTGGACTGTAGCTTCGGCTGCGACAACGAGCTGTCTTTGTCAGTACTCATATAATGTACATAAGAGTAAATGTAACTGGAAACTAGCGAGTAAACTAGTAAATGTAACGATATGCTGTATACTATGCAACCAGTTCACATCTTATAGCTATCAGAACTACGCAGTCGTGTACAAAACTAACTCAAAACAAACTAATAAAGAAATAAATACATTTTATTATTGTGTGTTGTTTCATGTTGTAATTAGT
The DNA here is from genome assembly GCA_949775045.1 of Metridium senile. Classification (NCBI taxonomy): domain Eukaryota; kingdom Metazoa; phylum Cnidaria; class Anthozoa; order Actiniaria; family Metridiidae; genus Metridium; species Metridium senile. Next base: position 37,888,834 of record OX459096.1, on the reverse strand, counting down.
GGCCGAATCAAGCTGTCAAAATAAATTACGGTCTGATCACTGAGTACAATAATTAGTACTAGTTATGATATGCTTATCACGCAGTCTCCAATATTAAAGCAATCCTGTGACTGAACTTGTGGATTGTTTGAAATTTTACCCACATTACACAATAAGACTCAACAACATCGATACTTCGGCATGTTGGCCAGTCAGACGCAACATACAGTTTATTAATATCATAATACACAGCAAAAATGTCATACAACGAGTTGATAGGATAAACCTTCAGACCTCACATACTTATTAATAGTAGATCGAGTTATAGTACAAGTAAATTTATCATACTCAGTAGATATATATCTGGCAGCATGCCGAACACGCAAAACCCAAAAAAACACATTGTGGAAAAAATGGGAAACGTGTACCCCACCACGCATTGGTTCCTATGAACAAACCATAAACAAAAGAGAAAATTATGGAATTTTAACTAATTAGAATATTTCCGCTACAAAAATTTAACCAAACGACGGCGGTGACTGACCGTAGACTGATTCAATTCTTAACGTACTCGTACTTGTATACCAACCCATAATGCACCGAGACTATCCCTAGTGTATTGTTCCTTGCCGGCAAAATATCAATTTATAGCAATCCCGCTCCTTAATTTACATAAATTACATTTTATAAGAGTGAATGGTCTGATCCCAGGTGTAATCGATGTAGATGAGGCATGATCGTCCGGGGTTGAATTTATCTGGGCTGCCTGTGGTAGGTAGCATGTGACTATTGCACGCGATTGCCTTTATTTATCATATGAACCGTATTTTGCTCGGCGCGCGCTCTTAAGAAAAACCTTCGGAAAAAGTCACGTGATGGGGTCCGTACGGCTTTTTTCGAATTCACCTGGTCCGTACAAACACGTACGGAACTCGAAACATCACAAAAATTACTTTTAAATTAAAAAGAGTGGGACATATGATAAAAAACCTTATTGACTGAGTTGGGTCGGGCCGTACGGAAAAATATTTGGCTCTTGGTCATTTGTACGGACCTCGGTCCGTACGTCATGACCGCGAGCTAAATATTTTCCCATACGGCTCTCCTACTCAGTCAATAAGTACTTAGTATGTATTCAGCGGTTATTTTGTTGTAAACATTTTAGCATTAAACATTTTTTTGAGTTTATTCAATGGCAATATTGGATATCTTGTAAAAAGACAGAAACTATTGGGAATCCGAAAGTACGTTAGTTTAAAGGCGGGGAAACTTGGCAGAGGGGAAGAGAAAGTTGATCCTGCGACTAGCCTAGCTTCGCGGGATAAATGAGTTGAGCCCCTTTTCGCGCCCATTGTAGAATCGAGCAATGAAATCTGATTGTATTTATACTAATAGCTTATATAGAACGCAATTTATCCATGAACTTAAATCAACCTGAAGAAAGTGTTTATAAAGATTTTAATTCACCTTTTTTATACGCCATACCTTGCCATTCTAGCCAATCAGTATTCTCCGTTCAGGTCTCCAAATTACTGAATACATAACCTTCCAACGCATAACGTTTATTATCACTACACTATAAAATCTATAAAAAAAAACAAGTCAATAAATGAATCTAGAAGGTACAAAATAGAGGCCATTACCGATTACATAAGCCATCAATCCCGCGAACGCACTTTTAATATGAACTTCTCTTCAATACATTTTTTTCAGTACAATTGATATGGATTTGGTTAATTGATATCAAAGATCATAAAAACCATGAACTTGTTTTGAAATCATTTATTGAAATGATACAATACATTCGCATTACAATATACATTCACGGCACATTGAAAATTACAGTAAATCAAAAGACGGTGCTCACACTTTTACCAGTTAAAATATGTTCAGTTCTATTTACAATTTTGACTGTGAAGTTCAATAAGTTGATATATATTTCGTTTAACTGCGATAACAGAAAAGGTTAAAGAAATACAATTCTACAAAACTAGATAAAAAAACAGTATTTCATTTAGTTAATTGACCAAAAAGACTGTCTGTACAGAGAGTTCTAAATAAATCTATGGTTGATTATAGCATCTAAGGAACAGGCTGGTATTGCTCAACACGCTCCAATAGTCTTTCTGAGTAACCAGGAGAGTAGTATCTATAAAGAAAACACATTGAATATTAATTATACTGGAAGAATACCGTTAATACTATGATTTATGTTGTGATATTTATTTTCATAAAAAACAAGCAAACGAACAAACAAATCAACAACAAACAAACGAATGACAAACAAGCAAAAACAAACAAGCAAGCAAAAAAAACACAGACAAGTAACAACAAACAAACAAACAAACAAGTGAACAAAACATTTAACAAACAAACAACAAGCAAACAAACAAATAGACAAACAAACGTACAAATACACAAGCAAACAAAGAAGCAAATGGACGAACAAAGTAGCAAGCCAACAAACAAACATACAAACAGGTAAACAAATCAAAAAAAGACTGTAACAAGTGGCAACAACAAATAAACAATTGGAGTCACAAAGATAATCCATCTATTGTTATACTTATTATGCTCTGGATATCTTCAGTGCAACTAGGCATATTAATGTAGTTTAGCAGTATCTTACCTGACAATCTCTTCTGGGTAACAGTTATTGATAGTATTGATGTACTCATGTAATGTACTGCTTGGATCAGCCTTGATTTCTTGTACTTTCTTCAGTCCACCACTAGTGACAAACAATCTTCTTGCCTTGGCATCATGAGGCAATACCTTTGCGAATTGACCAACAACATGTTTGAGGATGTTTGGAGGTGCATCGTGTAGTAGTGGTTCAAGAGCTGGTAGATGGGTGCATTTCTGTAGAATGTTCTTGAGGGCTTTCTTTGACTGAAATTAAAAGAATAAATAATTATTAACCTCAATGATAATTAAATTCACATCATAGAGGGATTTCATGGCAGCCATGTTTGTGGTCAAAACAAGGTGGCCAAAAAGACACCTGAAATCAACAAAGTTTAACTTACTTTTCCATTCCCATTTCATAATTCTCACAGGTCAATGTTCTTCACAACTTTTTCTTTTTTCTGATTTTTATATTCTTTTTGGCGGGAAAATGACATCATAAACTTGGCACCAAATTTTCAAATTTATTCCATGACCAAAATGACCATATCATTGAAAAGATCATTACAAGAGGGTCTCAAAATCCAAGGGAACACATATTTTGAGCCATAAAATCAAAAGGTATATGAATTTTTAAAAACTTGATTTAGTTGATAACCATTATATTTTTGTTTAAACCAGCCATGTTTACCTTGGTCTGTAGGTCTTCAGAGCAGTCAGCTCTGAGGTAACAATGAAGTAGCTTGGGTAATGTATTAGCAACTGCAACAGCTTTAGCATGTTCTGGTGTGTGACGTCCAATCTGACCAAGAGCCCATGCTGCAGCAGCCTATCACAAGAAAAAAAGTTTGAGCTTGTATGTTCAGAAATCTTTTATTCCAAATATTATGTTTCTGGATTTCTACATAACACAATGTAGAAACTAAATATAGGATACACTAGCCTCATCTACAGGCTACTCCTTTTTCTCCTTTGGGATTCCTGTGGGATTTTCGAGAGAAGGAAGATTGGGGCACAGGAATCCAAATGAAAAGAGATATAAGAGATGCCTGCGGAGGAGGCTAAGAATATACACAATGTCTGCAGTGTCCTTCAAGTTCATTTGAGAAATAGTTGTATTAAAAGATAAAATATGTTTTTCTTTCACATAAACTGTTCCTGTTATTTTTACTATGCATCCCAGTAGACCGTGACAACCTCGAAATTTTATCGCGACCCGTCGATACAAAAAATTGATCACGTGATGCACTTTTTATGTACCACGTGATGATATACTTCTGTACCACGTGAACAACATTTTTCGTTTGGCGCGGGTTCACATACGATCTTCGATCGAATCATAATGATCGAATCTTCCCACGGCTTCATTTATACTAGAGAATCTTTGCCTTCAACGTATATATACGGAGAATCTTTGCCTTCAACGTATAAGCGCCAAACAAAAGTAGTATTTCAAGTACTAGTATAAGTGAAGCCGTGGGAAGATTTGATCACTATGATTCGATCGAAGATCGTATGTGAACCCGCGCCAAACGAAAAATGTTGTTCACGTGGTACAGAAGAATATCATCACGTGGTACATAAAAAGTCCATCACGTGATCAATTTTTCGTATCGACGGGTCGCGATAAAATTTCGAGGGTGTCACGGTCTACTGGGATGCATAGTATCAGTCAACAAGCTTTCAATTCAAGGTAGAACATCAGGGAGAATAGAAATTGAAAGTTCTGATTGAATAACAGTTCATGTAGAAGAACCATGTTATTTCTCTTCATCATGATTCCCACAGTCAATCCAACTGGATTTAATAGTCTTTATTCTCTCTTCCTTATTTATTTTATCTGTACCACTAAAGCCTGTTTCCTAACCAGGGACTATAATTATTGTAGATATCAAAACATATTTCTACCTGTATATGATCTTCTTGTTCCTCTGCTATTGCAATTGACAGTTGAACAACACCCTGGAGATGAAGACCACAACATTGTTATTAACAAATTACTGTTTGGTTTATGTAATATAACCCAGTGTGTTCTTGTTACAATCTGTCAGTATCCAAAAGTCATGTACCAAAATATAGAGTGGATAATACATGGTGGCGTTAAGTTATGAATTTTATTTTGGAGTGGTGAAAACTTGCAGTGAGCAAGTAAAATGTTGTTTTAACACGAGAAAATAGAATTCATATCTTCAAGCCAACGTGTAAATATGTACTTTTTATTATGCGCGTACATACCAGACATTTGGTACATAACGTTTTCATATCTTCACTAGTTAAAATATGGAAAATACGAGTGTTTTAGTTTCCAGTAAAACACTATTATCCATATAATAGTGCAACTGCAAGTAATCATGACAGTGTGTGCTTGCTACAATCTGTCAGTATCCAAAAGTATGCATGTTCCCAAGTATGACATTAAAATTGAAATAATAACCATTTATTTATAACTTATCCACAAAATGGATATTTATTCCTGATGGCTTTGCATACGATATAAAAAATAAAACACTTTACCTTTGATACAATAACAGACATGGCCAAGTTCTCTGAATGAGCAGCAACATAGCCCAGCATCATGATTCCCGGTAGACGTACATTGCCTTGTCTTTCACCAACATAGTCTACGACAGCTGCTACTCCTCCAGCATTGACAATCAATTGAGCCAGCTACATTAAATCAAAATATACAAGTCAGTTACCTTTAACAAAAGTTGAGGTCCTATCAAATTGTTTATTAAGCAGTCCTTACAGGGAAACCAGAGTGGCTAGACTGCAAAACAGTCGCTACTTTTACCCAAAAACTCTGAGGAAACGAGTTGAAGTTGATCCTCTCATCATTCTCGCATGGCCAGAATTTCTGATTGAACTTCAACTCGTTTCCTCAGAGTTTTCGAGTAAAAGTAGGGACTGTTTTGCAGTCTACAGAGTGGCTGTCTAATAGGATTAAAGGACTTATTACAGGTAGCAAAATACTGGTTGAAATATTGCCTAATTGTGGTATTAATAACAGCAGAAATCATGGTTTGAGTTCATTTATTACTGCTAATGAAGAGGTAACAATGGTATTTTAATAATGTTATCACTACATTGTTTGTTTTCTTATATTTATGTACTTAGTTAATTTTTATACATTTTCTTATACTTATTATATAACTGTATAAAGCGCTTTGGGCAAGTAGTGGATTTAGCCCTATATAAATAAAGTTTATTATTATTATTATATAGGCATTTAACTACATTTCTTTGCACATTTTCAGATCTAAACTTACCTCAGGTGTATGCTTGGATATCTCTCTGATAAGTGTTGCAACATTTTTGCAAACATATTCATCCTTGTCTGTTGAAAAGCAAAAATAAATCAACAAAATTAATTATCAACCTTTACAGTCTGTTATGATATAAAATTTAATAAAAGTATATAATTAATGACAAACATTTTTTATAAAATTATACTGATTTTAGGTCAATGTAGTAATTTTGAAGGACCAAAAAAAGATTTCAAATTATTATTTACTTTTTTCTTGTCTCATGAGCTAAGGAAAAGGAGTGGTGCCAAAATGAACTGAGCTTACCTTTTAAGCAGGTCAACACAGCAGGGAAGATTTCCGCTTCAACAACCATTTCAGCCAGGTCTACTGAATGTTTGGCAATTTGGCTCAGTGCAGAAAATACTTGTCTCTGTTGATGAAAAATTATTGTTGTTGTTATTTCATTACCCAGTAGCATGTAAATACCTTCAATATAAATTAACACATATACATGTAAGCTTAAACTATGCAATTGCATGTACTGACCTTCAGTTTTGCATCAGGATTCAATATCATTTGTGCCAAATGAGCAATGGCTCCTGCATCAACAACAGTTTGTGCCAACTAAAACAAGAATGTATTCATTTAATATTGCAATTATAGTATGTATAATTTCAACATTCACTGTTACAAACTTATGGTTACTGAGTGGTCATTTCAAGTTGTTCCTACAATTTCATCTTCTGACAATAGAAAATTTCAAACTTACTACTTAATTGTTCTCATCTGATGGTCAATTCAATTATAATAATTAAATTGACCATGAGAACAAGTAGTAAGTTTGAAATTTTCTATTGCCAGAAGATGAAATTGTAGAAACAACTTGAAATGACCACTCAATAATTAATATAATGTATTTTTTTAAAACAGACTGTAAATACTTACTTCTGGGGAGTGTTTGCAGATATCACTGAGTGCAGATGATGCAATTCTTTTCAGTGATAGTTCAGGTTCTTGAATGCACAACACCAACAAAGGAACAGCACCAGCATCTACTACAGCTTGAGACAGTTCTATGAATAATAAACATAATTATTAGCAGTTAATAATAGATGAAACTCACTTTCCTTATGCACAAAAGTCAGCATTTCTATAAGTAACACTTCGTAACTGACACTGCTGAGTAAAACTTAAGAGGAAAAATTCCAATTTTGCATTGCATAGTTCCTGACCTGCATTATGTCTGGCTATATATCCTAATGCCCAGGCCGCAGATTCTTTTACACCAGGATCAAACTCTTCCAGACATATAACCAATGCATCCAAAGCTCCACTGTCCACAACAGCCTATCGTAAAAGCAGAAAAATAATATATAACTATGAACAAAATATCATGATATTTGAATCATTGCCTTAACCATGAATTGGCTGTATTAGAACAGTAGTAACAATTGGTTGGACATGAATGATCATGTTCTGCTTACCTGTGCATGTTGAGTAGAGTGTTTTGCTACAGCTCTCAAGACAAATGCTGCTGCTTTCTTGTAGAATCTCTGTCAAATGAATAAATGTATCAGTTTATAGAAGTCATATTGTAAGAAATAGTAATTCTAATTATCATCACTATCCACCAAGAACAGCCTCCCTCCACATGACATGCTCCGGCATGAAGTGTTAGCATAAGCATTTGCTTGAAATTACAAATACAAAGCCAAACAATATTGGGAAATATTACAACTTTATTAAATTAAACTTATTCAAAATATAAATGGAAACTAGCGAGTAAACTAGTATATATAGGCTGTGTCAGTGTTTGATATAAACGATAGACGATGAAGGGCTAGTAAAGTGTCAGAAAAGTTAAGTCAACATTTTTTACTGTGTTACAAATTTCATTAAATTACCTATCTTTTAAACTTATTCAATGTAATTACATTCTAAGCATATATTTAGCACTATGATAAGCTTCTGACTTCAAGCATACCACCACACCAGTATGTGTACAATGTTGATTTAGAAACTTACATTTTGTTCAGCAAGAGAATAGACAAGCTGAGGCAGAATATCTGCTTTCACAACAGCTTCTGCTAAATCATCATTGTAGCTGGCTAGTTTGCCCAGGGCAAGAGCTGCAGTCTGCTGAATAGTTGGTACTATGTCTAGCAACAGAGGCCTCAATAACGACATTACACCTAAAATAAAGTGATAAAAAGACCATTAAATTAGTTCTACATATTGTTTTAAATCTTTTAAAAACTATCGAACAATTACTACTAGTTTCTAGAGTGATTCTACATGGTACAAATCACAAGAAAGTTAACTCAATTTGTCAAGATGTTACATTGAAAATTGTTGTCGAATACTTAAATTCTCCCATAAAACTCGGTTATATTACAATAATGTATTTCTTACCTGCATTCTGCAGTGTTTCGATATTCTGTGGTCTTGAAGAAAGCTCAGCAATAGTCTGTACAAAAGACGTTCTTGCCTTTTGGTACTGCTCAAAAACTAAAACAGAAAACCAACATTTTTAGCTGAAAAACTCCACGGTTCAATTAAGATTTTCAAATAATACCACTATAGATACCTTGAAGAACTTGTCTGGTACTCATTTTAGTAAAATTTTATGAAAATCGGCCTTAAAATTCGTAAATTGTCTGTAAAAACACGAACACTATCTTGTTATCTTGAAAGCTCTCTGATTTATGTTGCTATCAGGTTTGGTTGCTAGGTTACAATGAGACTGGGACTTAGCGCGTGTATTTCAACATCTCTCCGCTGACAATAACACAGGTAGCCCGAACCTCGCAAACACATTATTCTATTCGATTTTATTTTTTTAATGATTTTATTTTTTTAATGATTTTGAGATTTCTGAGTACTTTGTATGCTTTTCAGATAGTCATCAACATTTTTTTGGTTAACTTGAGGCTTTCACATAAGGTAAGAAGAATTTATGGCTTTCATGATTTTAGTTTTTGCCATAAAATACATACATACATACATTTTTATTCTCATCCTTAAAAGGCTTTTCAGAGAACATAAATTACAAATAAAATATATCTAGAATCAATAGAGAGAAAAAAATAGTAATAATAAAAATAATAAGAAATAAGTATATATATATATACATATATACATACATAGCAAGTCTTTGTTTCGATTTATCCGTAGTACAGTGCTCGATACATAAATGTAGAGCGGAATATATTAACGATAGAAAAAACAAATAGACTAAACTTTCATCCCGACAAGCCTGTTTCGTGATTACTCACTCTTCAGGGGATTTTAATGACAAGAATATTCATAAGAAAAACTTCTAATCATATGCCGCCCCGAATTATCATCTCTCAATAAACGCAATGAACTTGTCTCTTCATGCCGCCATAGAAGCAAAGCGTTGCTATGCAACAGCTGAACACTACCTTTAAATTTACTGCTACATTAATTATGCAAATTTATAGTATATAATAGATGGTTATGAATATTCTTGTCATTAAAATCCCCTGAAGAGTGAGTAATCACGAAACAGGCTTGTCGGGATGAAAGTTTAGTCTATTTGTTTTTTCTATCGTTAATATATATACATACATACGTATATATACCCTATAAATTACATTAATTAAATTAAGTATCTATAAATTTGTTACATTATCTAGTAAAATGAAATGAAAACAAGAAAAAAAATGAGATATATATAATAACACTGATATATATAATAATACTGATAATAGTAATATATGTAATATAACATTGGAATTAGAGATTTTGTATTATGAGATTTTTTATTATCTTTTATTTAATTTTCTCACTTCATTTCTTAAAAAATAATTTGTTGTTCTACATCCTCTTGTTGAGGACTCTAAGAAGTGCATCCAGAATACTAGGAGAGATACCATAAGAAGTAAGCATGTCTCTTGGATTATGGTGTCCTTTGATCAACTCAGACATTGCATCAAGCTCATCATCTGTCATCAAACTTTTCACAAGGCGTTCAGATTCTTCATCCAACTTCAACTGTGCTTGGTCCCTTTCATTCTTTTTCATTTGCATATCTTTAATTAACACCTCACAACCAAATTCCCCCATTAGTTTATGCTTCTGTCGTTCCTTTGCTTGTTCTCGTTGCTTTTTGTCAAAGTACCACATAGTAATAGCATATCGGATGGCATTAGATGGTAAGACTTCATGGGGAGTTCTCACATCAGACCAAAACAGCAATAGACGGTTGAAAAGTGGCTCGACATCATATTTGCAAGCCGTTTTATAAATCCTCAATTTTCCTCCATCACTGTCCGTCCATCCTTTGTTTAGATATAGAATAGACGTCAAACAACGCCCATCTTCATCGGGATTATCAATGTGTCTGATGTAACCGGTTTGATTTCCTGGATAACATGCAACCATGGCCTTGGTTCGCCCTTGTATATCATATCTACCAAGTGTACAGCTAGCCACACCACTACATTTTACCACTAGGTTATCTACATGAGTCATGAGCTCTTTGATGCTAGCTACATTAGGTTCACTGCCTTCAATCCATTTAATTCTATCTCCACGTATCTTCTTTTCACTGTATTTCTCATCATCTTCTGATGAAGTTAGACCACCACTTAGTTGCCCATCTTTGAAAATACCACTACCATCTAGCGCCTTGACTTCGCTTAATATATTACTCGCTGTATCCTCGGGCAGAAAATCGTTTAGAATGCAAAACCCGTTTGTGTTCAGCTCGCTGTTAACATAATCTGCAAGTTTTGCACTGTCCAATTCAGAGGTTTTTAGTAAGAGATTTGGAACTTCTTTTAAAGCTGTGCAGATCATTTTATGCACCTTCCAATCAGATATTTGGCACTCTCTGTTACAATACCAGCTAGACTTACATCTTGAGCATTTTAATAACTTTTCTTTTTCCGATCCACAAAATGTGCAAGTTGTTGAGGAAGCCATTTTTGTTGACAAGGACTTCGATGGACGAGAGAGACTAAGTACCATGACGTAGCTTTCACAGGGAAGCCCGCTGAACAGGAACAAAAAAAACATGGCAGCCAAAGTTTGATGATAAAAGAGAAATAGACCAGATAATATCGTATTTTTCATCATAGAAAAAAAACTATTTTATCAAGTATCGTCCAAATAGACAAAGAACATAGTTTCCTGTATTGTAAATAGTATTCAAAATGGTATTAGCGGATCTAGGGAGGAAAATAACCACTGCTTTGCGGTCGTTGAGTAACGCCACAGTTATCAATGAAGACGTAAGTAAATTTTTATTCTACACTTGTTATAACACTTCCTTACTTATATATATTATTAATACATACAAATTAACCTTTATTCTTAAGTCTCAAACATCAAAGTTTATTCTTCAACCTTTTTGACATCTCTGAATGCGTTTTCATGTGTGGAACTTGAACAGTCTGAAGATTGCATCAGTGTTTGATAGTGAACGACATACAGTAATTAAATTGATATTATTAAATATTCTGAACACACAAATACACATATACAAGAAGACAATACCTTCGGACCGGATTTTAATTATGTTTATTACTATAACAGAACTTGTTTTGATATTATAATTTTATTAATATTATAACAAATTGATTTAGTATATTATTATTTATAGATTGTATGTACACTATTATTTAAGTAAGTCTACATTTTTTTTCATCATATCATACACCCTGTAGATTAGGAAATAAGCAATAAGCTTTTTAAGACTAACAAGCAATATTTGCTAAAATGCGAAAGTACTTTATTTCTCTTGATATTATCTAAAGCAATGTATAATTTAATACAATTATTGAGTTCAGTTTTGTGTTAACTGAACAATCAAGGTCTCAGCAAGTGCAATCAGCCTTTATTATCCTCCAGCCTCGCTGATTACTCTTGCCTCGACCTTGATTTTTCTGGATATCATGAAAACCTCATTCTATAATTGTTAATAATTGTGTGGAGTTCAGTATACATGTATTGAGTTATGTTTATAATTTTTCAGGTATTAAATTCTATGCTCAAAGAAGTATGCTATGCATTAATAGAAGCTGATGTCAATTTACATTTAGTCAAACGACTAAGAGAAAATGTCAAGTAAGTTTTTTTAAATATTACTTTTTTAAGAATTACTGTAGTAAAAATGAGCAAAAGTTGATCTATAATAAATCCACTTTTTTACTCATTCTATTGTTTGTCTGGTTAAAAAATCAACAAAACAGTTATAATTAATCTCATGATATTCCATGGACACTTACTGTTTCAAAATTAGGCTTTTTTCAGCGACAACAGTAATTGAATTACCTTTGCTATATTTTCGGTTATGTTTATACAACTAAGGTTCATTACACAGGTTAATAAATACATTGTTTGTCTGATAGATCGGCCATTGACTTTGAGGATATGGCTGCTGGTTTAAACAAAAGAAAGATGATCCAACATGCCGTCTTCCAAGAACTATGCAAGGTATATATAATGTACTTCAATGGACCTTTGTAACAAAGTTGTAATTCTTACATTGATAGGCTAGTTACAAGTAAGATTGTTTCATGATGCTATTCATAAGGCAGAAGCACCACATTGCTAATTGAGAAGCACCACAATGCTAATTTAAAACAAAAACACATAATCTCATCACAAGCTTTAGTAAGATACAAAGTCAGTATTAATTGTAAATATTGCATTTGATTTGCAATGCATATAAATTGACAAAATATATCTAAGGATATGCTAACATTTTAATATTTTGTTCAACAGCTGGTGGATCCTGGTGTAAAGGCATGGACACCATCAAAAGGAAAGAAAAATGTCATCATGTTTGTGGGTTTACAGGGCTGTGGTAAGACCACAACATGCTCAAAGGTAAGTCACACAAAATTATCTCACGTTACCATTACACAGTTTGCAAGATGTTTTTTTATAGATCTGTCAATATTTTTTTTTTCACTGGAAACCATCTTAATATTGTTGTTGTTGTTGTTGTTTTTTTTTCAATTGGACTGAAATGCTGCATGTTATGATCATGATGTGATATAAATGACCATTTGTTGTCATGAAGTATTGTATTGATTCTCAATTGCTTGACATTTTTTCTATTATAGTTGGCATATTATTACCAGAGAAAAGGATGGAAAACCTGTTTAATTTGTGCTGATACATTTAGAGCAGGCAAGTACAGTGATTTAGTAAAATACATGACTGAATAATGCCATTTAGAAAACAAGATATCACAATATTATACTTAACTATTTATGCAACACTATCAGACAGTTCAATTCAGCAGTTGGTGACTTTCATTTACACTTTGTCTTACTGCTGGTGATGGTAACCACACAATCAAAGAGATAATTTTATTATTATTATTTATTGACTTTATCTTCTTGTCTTATTTACAGGTGCTTTTGATCAATTGAAACAGAATGCTACCAAAGCAAGAATTCCTTTTTATGGAAGGTTGGTTGTTTATGCACAAAGTTTTAAATAGTGTACTTCTTCAAGGATTATTTCTACATATTTGTGATTGGTTGTGAAATGTAGGTTTCGTGAATTGCATTGCAAATGTTGGTATCCAATGCATGCTTGTGGGATATTTATTGAACCACTGTCACATTGATATTGTTAGGATGGAAGTTATTATGAATATACCTTCTGTTTCTATCAAATGAATTCACTCAACATTAAAAACATATCTTAACCAATCATGATAACTCAGTTGCAGTTGGAACCTTGATAATAATAGTAATTGAAAAAACATTGTTTTTGACATTCCTTTTGGTCATGTTTAGCTACACAGAAACAGATCCAGTTGTTATTGCACAAGAAGGGGTGGAAAAGTTTAAACAAGAGAATTTTGAAATTATAATTGTAGACACAAGGTAAGAATGCATGCAACACTTATAGCAGTCTGTGTTTAATGACTAGAAATATTTACTGCCTGTGATTATCAATATGCCAATGACAAAATAAATAGACTCATTTGAAAAAAAGTTGAAAAATCCTGCCATTTACTTTCAATGTTTTGAGGACACTTGGACTGAGCTCTCTGCCTGCATGGAGGATCGTTTGAGGATCGTGACAACTGCAAAGCCAGGCATAAACCTCAACTGAGGCAACACTGATGACATAAATAACATAAAGTGTATAAACAAAGTTTTTAACTTTCATGGTTAACTTTCAGTGGAAGACACAAACAAGAAGAATCTCTTTTTGAGGAGATGTTGCAAGTATCGAACACAATTGTAAGTAATACCAGTAGTCATCTACTAAGAAACATTCACTCTTTTACCAACTTGAAATCAAGGCCCCATCCACAAGAATCAGGAAACTTTTCAATACATCTGAATGTATCTTTTTCAATGGCTTTCCATCCACACATCTCTTGTCAATGTAATGAAGATGAATCTGCTATGTTTCAAATGCACTCTCCACTGCTCACTTGTTTCCAATCTGTTTACCTTTGAGTAGTGTTAACTACATGTAGCATTAAATATCCTTAAAACAGAGCATTGCTGAAGGGGGGCAGAGGGGGGGGGGGGGGGGTATAGCGCAACTTCAGCTAAGGGGCCGACCATTTAACTTTTGGGGGGGGGGGGGGGGGTTGCTTGGTCCGTGCACGAAATGTTTTTTAGCCAGCTGGCATGCGCACGGAATTTATTTGATAGAAATGCAAAGATTTGAGTGGCAATTTTGGCATGCAGGAAATTTATTTTTAAAAACACCCCCCCCCCCCCCCCCCCTCAAAAGTTAAATGGTCGGCCCCTAAAGGAACTACCAATATAGTGCTTTTTTAAAGAGCCATTTCAATATATAATATATTGAATATGCTGACATTTGGTGATAGTGTTGTAAATTTTGTGCAGTCTATTGACAAAATCTTAGAAAAGAGCCCTAGATACTAGGATCTACTTGGATACCTGTTGCTGGTTGAGTGCAATTTTCATATGCTATGAGTGTATAAGAATACTTTGAAATCTGCATTGTAAGTGTTGCAGATTGAAAAATGTTTAGATATGTGTTGTCAAGGCCAGTATCAATTACACATGCCAATAATAATTTGACAATAGTTGATTGATAAAACCTCTCTTGATTACAGACTCCTGATAATATTATCTTTGTGATGGACGCTACTAATGGACAGGCTTGTGAATCTCAAGTAAGTCAGTTCTGAAAATTACACCAGCTAAGTTAATACAGTGTGAATCACAAAACCGTGGGCACCTAGAAATATTTAAGAAATCGTTTATTGTTTGTTGACTAACTACAAAAAGTTTATCATACTACACATCAGTCAAACTTCTTGCGGTGATATAGTTGTTTTTGAGTTGTTCAACGAACAAAAAATGATTTCTAAAATATTTGTAGGTGCCCAAGGTTTTGTGATTCGCACTGTAACACACACACACATAGAGCAAACACTACCCCCAACATTTCACACCACTTATCGCAAAAACCTTATCTCACATGTTGATTTTTGTTTACATAACAACACAAATACAGTATATATTACAACAAACAAGCTAGAAAGTAATGGTAATAATGTGGTCACTTAGCCCACATTAATTTTAATTGCATAAAAACACAACAAAGTCAAGCAATGCTGTATTTCTTTGTAACAGGCTCGTGCATTCAAAGCTAAGGTAGATGTTGCATCTGTTATTGTTACTAAACTCGATGGACATGCTAAAGGTGGAGGTGCCCTTAGTGCGTAAGTACACAGTGATTTCCCTACAAGACTTTTTAACACTTTAAGTGTGTTATGGATTAGGGTTGTCCATATCAAAAACCATAACCCCACCAAATGAGTGGATAGGGTTGAAAAAATCATGGAGCTTAACACTTAGTTTGTAAGATGAATTTGATTTTTAGAATGGGAAGATGGGGAATAACACTGACAATATAATAAAATATCCCCATGATTAAATTGAGATAAGTCATCTAGATATTTCCTGGAATTGCACATTTTTTCTTTTGGTATTTGTGGTGGTTTTTGCCAACTGTCAAGTGTAGTTTTGTTAGTTGGTATCTAGATCATTAGTAGTATTGAGTGTTATGCTTTTCTCATGTCCCTACTTTTGTGATGATTTCAGTGTTGCAGAGACCAAAAGTCCTATTATTTTCATTGGTACCGGAGAACACATTGATGACCTTGAACCTTTTAAGACAAGACCATTTATAAGCAAGCTCTTAGGTACAGTACACCTACAGTAGACAATACATAAAACTATGTGCTTTGAATAAATTGTATATAGCTATTTCAATAAAGGTTACCGTAGTTAGTGGAGAATGGTGAATGCATGTACAAAAGGAACTATGGATCTTTGTTATTGATTTTTATGCCTCTTCTGTAATGTATGTAATGTGGTGCTTAATGATGGTAATTGGGCTCAGTGGAGCCCAATTTGGTCTGTTATCATACGAGTGATTACAAAATCAGACGACCACGTAGCGTGAGTCCGATTTGTGTATCACAAGTATGATTACCAGGTATATAGCGCTATATATAAATGAAGCATATTAAATGAGGCATATTATATATCTCAATGTGCTTTAATACAATATATTATTGTATGGACTGCTGGCAGCTTACAATCGAGAGGAAATTAGTAGTTAGTTAGTTTGTCTTAGTATGAACCAGTCACTGAGAGTGGTCAAGGCCATGGTTTGTACATCCCCAGTGGTTCTTTAACCATAAACCATTCTCAGTTGTTGTTGTTTTTGTTGCCTCACATTCTTGTTCTTTTTAGGTATGGGAGATATAGAAGGTCTTATTGATAAAGTGAATGAGCTAAAACTAGAAGACAATGAAGAACTTATTGACAAACTCAAACATGGTAAGTTGAATAGCTAACTCTTTCTACTGGCATTTTGACATTGAAAATACTTTAGGTGAATTGGCTACAAATAAAAATACTAGTTAACATTGGTTTTTGAGTGGAATACTGTGTGTTGAAAATTCCATGAGTGACATGTATTTTTTAGTATACACATGGACCTTCAGGACAGTAGTTATAACAGGAAGTACATACAAGTGGAGAGTGGGATATCCACATAATACCTCAAGAAGTCTTTGCATAACAATATTATCCCATACCATAGAAAATACAGCCAAATACCTCATATAGAAAGAGTCAGTTGAATACTGCCAAATTTACAACAGCTTTCCTTCTTACTGATTGTCTGTATTTTATGTGGTGTGGGATAAAGCTTTAAGGCCCAGGCAAACGGTTCAACATTTGCTTCAACACCCATTCGATTTTGTTGAAGCCGTTTGCCACCCCATTTGAACATTGTCATTAAAACCGTTTATCCCCCTGTGGCTAACATCGCTCAATTGCAATAACCATTCTACAGCGTTTAACAAAATTGAACCAATGTTGAAGCAAATGTTGAAGCTGTATGCCCTAGCCTTTATTAGCATTTAAAATAAAAATAACCATTTCATAACAGGTTGAACAAAATTTATATGAAACACACAATACTTTGTTTTCAAAGGAAACAAACTATTTTTTAATTAGCCTGCGTGGCGGCTCTTGGGGATATTTTCTTTAGATGCACTAAAGAATATTTAGAGTTCAATCTTGATGTAAACGGCATTCAGTTGTATTTACAAACTGATACCCTCATTCGTTCTATCAAATTTCACCGTCTACCTGATTGGTTGATAATGACATTTTTGCCTGTTTATTGACATTAATGGATACCAGAATGACTAGTGTTTACTAGGGGCATAGAGTAAAAAAAGGGTTTGTCGGCAGGCTCTCCCTTCTTCCCTCTTCCCTCCCCTTCTCTCCCCAAACCCTAGAGCCGCCACGCAGGCTATTTTTTAATTTTATACCTAATTTTGTTGTGAACTTGAAATATGCAATGTATCCTTTTTATTCTAGGTGTATTTAGTTTAAGAGACATGTATGAACAGTTCCAGAATATCATGAAAATGGGACCATTTGGACAAATTATGGTAAGTGAAGGCACTGTTATTTTTATTATCATCATCATCATCATCATCATCATCATCATCATCATCATCATCCTCAGAAACCCTGGGTTAATATTCTGTCTCTTGTTTCTCACTCCTAGAAAAATTACCCCTGGGAACGTAGTCTGTTGGAGCTTGATCCGGAAATCAATTCCTGATTGCTCGACCCGCATAAGTCGACCAATGAAAATCAATATAACCATTCAAAGGAAGTTGTTAAATAAGTCGCTCGCCATTTTGAATTTTGACTTCTGGAACAAGCTCCAACAGACTACGTCCTCAGGGGTATTTTTCTGGGAGCAAGAAACAAGCGACAGAAGATTACCCCTGGGTTCCCAAGGATGCATCATCATTATTTTCTCATCTCAACATCAGTTCATTGTTTATCATTATGTATAGTGAATATATTTACATGATATTGTTTTTATTTCAAATAATAGGGTATGATTCCAGGTTTCAGTAGTGATTTCTTGTCAAAAGGCAACGAGCAAGAGTCAATGGCGAGGCTTAAGAAACTCATGACAATCATGGATAGCATGAGTGATTCAGGTATGACTAGAAATTGAATAAATCACTTTATTATGGATGATAGGTAATATAAAGAATTTGTAACATCGTAAAAAATGTTGACTTAACCTTACTGACGTTTCAAGCTTTAGCCCTTTGCCTGAGTAAAAGAGAGAGTTTACTCCGATGAAGGGCTAAAGCTCGAAACGTCAGTAAAGTTAAGTCAACATTTTTTTTACGATGTTACAAATCACATTATATTACCTATTGTTTATATCAAACACCGACACAGCCTATGCTAGTTTACTCGCTAGTTTCCAGTTTATTATGGAGACGATCCTTCACCAAATCGTAACATACATTAGGATTGGTTTAAAAACAATAGAGTCTTTCCAAACAATTGCCCTAAACCTAACCAAACAATTGCAGTGCCGTCTTACTGGGGCCAACCTAAATGCAGTTTTCAACTGGTGAAGTCTAACTGTATTATGTACAAAACAAATAAAAAAAACACCTCTGGATTTTTTTGTGTTGTAGTTGGGCTGCCAACAATTAAAAATTCTGAAAACCAATTCCATAAATTACATGAAAATGTTAATCACTGAGTATTATCTGAGTGTTGAGATTTGTTCTTATTACATCGCTCTCTGTTTGTGTTTTGTTAGTTTTTCCATTACAAGTTTGATCAAAGGCAGTCACAACACCAAAGTAGAGGCTTTCTAAATACTTACAAGACATGAAGGAACTCACATTTCCAAATATTTTAATATTGGAATGAATGAATGGTTGGGTGAATGAATGAATGGTTGGGTGAATGAATGAATGGTTGGGTGAATGAATGATTGGTTGGGTGAATGAATGAATGGTTGGGTGAATGAATGAATGGTTGGGTGAATGAATGAATGGTTGGGTGAATGAATGAATGAATGGTTGGGTGAATGAATGAATGGTTGGGTGAATGAATGAATGATTGGTTGGGTGAATGAATGAATGGTTGGGTGAATGAATGAATGAATTAAGGGTGGATGAATGAACAATGAACAAAAAATGTATTATTAAATAAATACATGAATGAATGAATATATGAATAGCGTGAAGCAGAAAAGTTCAAATTGTTTTGAAATTTCCTTTAGAATTGGACAATCCTAATGGTGCCAAATTGTTTTCCCGTCAACCTGGACGTGCCACACGAGTAGCGCGAGGTTCTGGAGTGTCTGTCCGTGAAGTCCAGGAATTGCTATCCCAGTACACAAAGTTTGCTGCGATGGTTAAAAAGATGGGAGGAATAAAGGGACTATTTAAAGGTAAGGTTATCAGTTATTTTTTTCCATTTTTGCTTCAAATAAAAATCTTCAAATGTTCGATGGCAAAACACTCCCTGCTTAACCAAAACCCACATAGAAACTAGTTGAAGTTTGTTTGAGAGAAATATTAGACAAGAAAAAATGATGAGAGGTGAGGAATGAAGTGGAAAATGCATTTTTCCCAGAGTCTTGTTGTTGCCTCATTCCCAACACACATTTCTCATTTTCTCAGTTCAAGCCGTCTTTTTCTCAGAGTGTATGCGTGGAAGTATGGACTGTTTGGCAGTGGGCCAGATTGGAAAAATCCTTATTATCTTTATCTGCAAACCCAATAAAGTTTAATAAATTAAATAAAGTCTGTCACTGAAGGACTAAAATAAGTTTCGTCTTGCAGGAGGTGACATGACAAGAAATGTCAACCCGTCACAAATGACCAAACTAAACCACCAAATGGCTAAAATGATGGACCCTAGAGTATTGCAACAAATGGGTAAGTATTAAGACACTGAAATAAGTGTCACTCTCCTTATGGTATAGTGATGTTACTAGCAAAGTCTATAATAATAATGTACATTTGAACAACTGCCCGTACTGAGGAGTAGTTTGTTGTCATTATTATACACCTATTTCAAAAATCGTTTTTGCAGCCAAAGCTACAGTCCACACTCTGAACCTTGCAAAGGATGTCGGTATTTCTTCTATAATTTGTTATGTTCATATAGCATATTTTGAATGGACGTATAAATTTGTGTTATAACACTGTTACAGTGGTAGATGATGAAACACTGATATTTCTTTAAAAAGCGTGTTATAAATCATAAATTATGTTCATAATACCGACAACCTTTGCAGGCTTAAGAGTGTGGACTGTAGCTTTGGCTGCGACAATAATTTTTGAAATAGGTGTATAACCACAGTTGTTGGTTCAGGGTCGTTCTTTTTTACATCAATATTTTACATTTATATTTTTCATAATAAGTAACAAACCCTAATTCTTATAAAGAGAGGCATTGACATGGAATATATATTAAAACGCTTGTTTTGTTACAAAGATATTATTTCATATCTTTCATATTTTTTTTTTCTAGGTGGTATGTCTGGACTACAGAACATGATGCGTCAGTTTCAGTCAGGTTCACATGGTGGGGCACCATTTAAATGACCACGATCACCATGATAACACCCTACCCCCAGCAACACCATTGGTAACCTACTCAATTCTCCTGTGCAACATCTGACATACGTATACCATATGCCCATCTCAATTAATTCAGTTTCCTCAATATTTATGTTGATATCTTGATGAAGCTCGTCCTTATTATAAGTTTAACAACCCAAACTACTTCAAAAGGGGTGCAGTTCTATTTTGATTTACAAAGATAAAGCTTCATTTGGGTCTGTCAAAGACATTTTTTTCATGACGTAACATAATTACTAAAATTGTGGGCTTTACCTTGCCATTTTTATTATCAAGTATTGTCATTATAATCTTTATTATAAAGATATATATTATTGAAATGATTTTTTTTTTTGTCAATTAAAATTCATACCATATCAGGATACATTTCTACACATTCATTGTTAACAAAAAAAAAACATTTTTATGCTTCTACTTTCTTTTCGTTTGACATAAGCTGGCTCTGTCACATCTAATTTTAGCACAGGAAGCCCGCAATAGAAGTAATATAAATTCACATACAAACTCGCCGTCATCTTTCCTTTCTCGTATGACGCAATAACCTTAATATCACAATATCTGTTAAACTGTTGCAATAATATGGTAGTAGTTATTTAGTAATAAAACAAAGCAAGTCTTTTTTTGTTAAAATTCCTTAAACTTTGCACAAAGTGTATGGGAAGTAGTATAGTAAAGTTTATTGTAAATGGAAGTGATTGAAATTATTGTAGCAATGACAATTGTAAACGTTTTAGCCAAATAATATAATCTTGAATGTATTTAGATAGGTCATTAACAATAAACGGTAACCAGAATTTATATAGCGTACTTATTTCATGTGAGATGTTTTCAAGTGCGTTTTACAATGGTAGTATGTGTTAGTATGAGCCAGTCCCTGAGGGTGGTCACTACCAGGGTTTATTACGTCCTCAGTGGTTCTTATACGTTCCCCCGATGCAGGTTAAGGCCCAGGCAAACGGTTTCAACATTTGCTTCAACCATACTAACTATGCTTCAACATTCATTCGATTTTGTTGAATGGCAATGTTTAAACGCTTTTAAACTCTTTCAGCATTGTTGAAACGTGTTGAATTGATGTTGAAAGAGTTTGAAAGCGTTTAAACATCACCATTCAACAAAATCGAACGGATGTTGAAGCAAATGTTGAAACCGTTGCAGGGGCCCTTAGTGAGGGGCTGTATACACCTAATCCAAAAAAAGTTGTCTGGTCCGCCGCACAGTCCTCGCGCCAAGACTGTGAAATATATTGGTTATATCTAATCAGTAATTAATTTATTTGCATGTTCACACTCTAGTGTGGTACTTTTTTCAACGAAATAGTGTTGTGCCTACTTTTATTTTCTTGTTTTATCACTCTCATCAAAATATTCACTGTGTTTTCCTTCATTGTCTTGACGCGAGGACTGTGCGGCGGACCTGACAACGTTTTTTGGATTAGGTGTATATGAAGGCGAGTTGTCCCTGCTAGCCGGGATAACTCTATTGTTTTGTTACCCCCGGGGAATATAAAACAATAGAGTTATCCCGGCTAGCAGGGACAACTCGCCTTCATATAAACAGCCCCTGAGTGCAGTGGAGGGTCGGAACCTGCTTAACTTTTGTATCCATTCTCAATTATTTTTAGCCCAGGGCGATTGTCCCGCTGGGGTGCAATTATTGTTACTGTTTGTTTACATGTTACCATGGCGCGCTACTTCAGCCGAATCTTTTCGAAAGAAAAGTTCTCAGGATCAGTTAAGAGAACGATGAAACTTTTGAGTGAATGAGAACGCACAATAGTTAATATCGTTGGTATACTGTATATATATATATTTTTTCAATTTCTGACACGTTTTAAATTACGTTTAGCATGTAGAAGATTGAGGTAGTTGCTCAAAGTTCTATTTTTTTAGAAATTCTAAATGAGCGTGTTCGAGAAAATCGAGGTTTAATCTTTGTTACAGTTATCAATTAAGTTTACTAAAAGGAAAACATTTCACTTTGTTCAATTCGTTGAAAAAAAAAATTCATTTTTGCTCATTTTGCGATATTCATTTGTCAACTGAGTTGTTGATAAAATTGGTTCGTACAATTATGTTCGTACAACGCCGTGTTTTTGAACATTTTAATGTAAATATTTTCGTTTTCGTGACATTCCTTTTATGTCCTAGCGGCAGTTCACTTCGCTGGCTGTTTTGAAAAACAAATAGCGAAAAGCAATCGTGCAATCAATCACGCGCAGCCTATTTCTTTAATGCAAGCAATCCACGAGTTTGCCATTGCAACTATTTCAAAAATCTTTTCGCAGCCGAATTGAAGATCAGTCGATCCACGTACACTCTGAACAGCCTGCAAAGAATGTCAGTAATATGAACATAATTTGTTGATTTATTACTCGGTTTTTTTTTTTTTTTTTTTCAAAGAAATATTTGTTTCGTCATCTAAAAAAATGCATAACATGTGAGCCGAGTTGTGTGAAAAATATCTAACGCAGAGGTAGTGAGTCTCCGAGAAGGAATGCCGACATCCTTTGCAGGCTTCAGAATGTGGACTGTAGCTTTGATGTGACAACGATTTTATTATAGGTGACTTTGATTTATAAATTGTAGGACATGTAGCTTTGGCAGTCTTCTTTATCGGTAAGTATTGATCTTATATTGGTCTTATACTGGTTGAAGCAATTAAATTTAATTGTTCCCTCTGGCAAAAATGATCCTAAGCGTTACAACAATAGGTTGTTTTGATGTGATGTTGGTTTTAACTAAATACGGTTTGGGTGTTTTGTAAATGATTTATCTGTCTTGCTTTCGATTGTGGTCATTTCTATTGTACTTTATTCACTTCCGTACAGTTTCCGTTATTGATACAATGATACCATTATATACTAAACCGTCTCTTCCATCAGCTGTTCATTATTACTGCTAAATGTATGGTATTAGTATTACACATAAAAGTGGCTTTTACAAGTTTTTAACTATAAAATACACGTCATTTTCCCCACATCTCGGTTGCAGTGAAACTATGCTTGCTTCAGGCGGTGTCTTCTCAGTTGCCGACCTGACTTGTCGACTGGGACTAATCGAATATCGGGTATTTTACTTGCGGAAAAGGATCAGTTTTACCATAATCTGACCAACAATTTTGTCTCTACCGGGATCGGAAAGATTAACGTGCGAAGAATAAGTAAGTTGAACTTCTTTGTGCGTGTTTCAGTCACTCAGTTTCAGCTCTAATTGTTTCCATAGAAACACCGACGCAGTCCATACAGGACATACAGTTCAGTTCAGACTTGGCGGATGGAACCGTGACTTTAGCTAGCTGCATTTTATTCATGATTGCCGTAAAATGAATTGTATATCCGTAAAATTAAAGTTTAAGTTTGGAAGCCAAGCAATAAAAGAAAACAAAAGATTGCTATCAAGAAATCAAGAAATCAATGCGGGCTACATAAGTCGCATCACTGGTCCTTTGGAATTACTGTGGTGAATATTGGATAGTTTAATAAACACACAAGAACATAATGTAAATACGCGCCCCACTAGTGTCTATTCAAGTGATAACAATAAACACTGGAAAGAACAAATATTAGGAAGCAATCAGTTAACAAGTACAAAAGAACACACTCTACAAGTGTCTATTAGACTCAAATTGATATCTCGTCGAACACCCTAATGAACTGAGACTCATATACTATAATTAGTTCTTCATCAAAATCTGGCGTTATGTTCTTTTATATTCCATTTAATTATCGTCTTGGCTTATTATCGTCCTAACCGCCCAAATCCTTTACCAAACCATTAAGCACGTAATAGCTATATTGGTTTGATCTTTTATGTGCTATTATAAATCTACTGATGGCTGAAATTTAAAGAAAGGCGCGCTAAACGTTCCATTAATATTTACAACAATAACTATGTGATAGAGTTAAAAAAAATGTATTTGATAGAGTTTTGTGATATATCAATTTTGTTAGCGCTAATATTGTGTCTAGATTTGGCGAAAACGGTTTCCTGCAGTTACTTTCTACATGTTCTATGTGGATATAGATGTATATAAATGACGGATGGCGTGCAACATGATTCCAACTCCAATCCCACGGTTTACAAATATTGAATTACGTGGTTGCCTGAAGGAACCCCTGTAGCAATCGTGACTCAGTGTATTTAGGTAATCAATAGTAACGCTTTCGTGATCGTACTACGTAAA
The DNA here is from genome assembly GCA_949775045.1 of Metridium senile. NCBI lineage: Eukaryota > Metazoa > Cnidaria > Anthozoa > Actiniaria > Metridiidae > Metridium > Metridium senile. The sequence goes on along the minus strand of OX459096.1, from coordinate 37,863,814 downwards.
TTCACGTATTAGAGTGGCCATCCGTGGAAATTCTCGCCTGGAGGTCGACACCCTGGCATCTGTATGGCCGGTGTACGAGTATATAAATATGCGCGCGCTACGACTGTACCAAGTATTATGTTACATTGAGTATCTCTGGCACCTGTGTTGAGTTGCTGCCGATCACATTGTTGTTGAAACGTCTCTCCATTCGCGAAGGGAACATTTTTTAAATTGACCGGAATTAGGCCGGAATAGTATTTTTATCGTTGGCTATTTATCAAATTCAAAATACACAATATAAAAAATCGACATAATTGAAACCATCACAAGATATTCTGCGCAGTTCAGTTGAGCTTGACAAGCTAGATCATCTTTGGTCTTGTGTACGTCGCCTGTCCTCCTGGTGTGTGACAAGAATTGACTCGTAGTGATAGAGAAAGGAATAGCTAAGGGTAAATCAAGAAAAGATGAGTGTTTACTTCGCCAAATACTGCGAGAACGGCTATGGAGGTAAGACAAACTGACTAACAGTAACTGAGGCTAGTGTATATATATAATACAATTACATATACATGGAGCGGTTAATATCATAGACTGCTAGTGTTTGGCAAGGTTCTATATCTTAATTCTCTTGATAGTTTTATTGCTAAATCATTGTCGCAGTCAACTGTCGATCGGTTTGCGGTTTCACTGACCTAGATCCCTACTTCGCCGCTATTAAAGGGCAAGTTAGTCTGTATATTTAATCGCCATTAGCACTAAACAACAAAACCTAGCTTGAAAACAATGATAAATGCTTTATGGAGATGACGTGAACGAAGAAACACGAGTACAACACGTACGCTGGTTACAGATAAGCTGTCTTTTGTGCGTAGCCGGGTATAATATCAATTCTTAATCCTACAATTACATGTTTATGTTTTGATGTTTTGAAATGTTAAGTTGTTTCAATGTCGGATCATGACACAAAACAAAGTATATTATACAGGAAAGACAGATGATTATAATTAAGTTTACTTGTACAACAGTGTACGATAAATAAACTAGCACTCTATTGTACAAAGGAAAACATTAATTCTTCGCTTCTATTCAGTTTATTATCGGTATTTTTAAAATACGAAGTTAAAAGTTCAACGCAAAATTATTTTCATATTCGCTATTTTTAGGGTGTTATATTCGATTTTTTTATGTGTGCATTGAAAGGTTTTTCTCCTGACATTGTCTTCTCGCGTGACACAGGCCTTGGAGAGAAGTTTAAGCCGCTTGAAACAATATGTAAAACAAACCAATAAGATTACGAGATTAAGCTTCGACCTTCACAATAAAACCAATAATCTAAGGGACCATTTGATATGGGGGCAGGTCGATTTGTTTCGTTCTCAAGTATTGCACGCCATTCGAGACCTTGCTCTGGATATTGGGGGGATTCAGTAACCCTCTCCTCCCATGAAATATGCCCCTTAGTAAACACACCCGGGGGATCACTCCCATATATTTGCTTCACCCCCCTTCTCCTTGACATCTAAGTCGACCCCATCACAATCCGATTATAGGCTATGGCAACAAAGGAAGAAAATATACTTTTAATAAGAAGAACGTCTGCTAAGGAAAATATCCATGGCTGACACGACTGCTATGCGAAAAATCTTGCGAATACTGATTGAGTGTAGAGCTGAACAAAGAAGAATGTGAGAAATGCGACTCATATAAGCGGAACTTTCCGGCTAGAGATACGACGTATATGACCGATACTTTTTTTTCTAGTTTCGGAGTTATCTAGTTATCTATTCAGAGTTATGATTAAACTAAAAAGTATGGTGTTCATGAAGTTAATATGTATTCAATAGCAAGGTTGTTTTTATGTTTGTTTTTAAGTGGAGAAATAAGTTGGTTCACTATGACGTGCCTCGAAACATTTCTTTGCAATTTAATCTGATATATTTATTTAATGGATTATTCTGTGTAAACCTGATATAATTTGTTTAACAGATTTCTTCGAATTTATAATTCGTTTTATATAGGTCTTCATCAGTTAGTATTAATTGGTTCACCCGGGGGGGGGGGGGGGGGGGTGTCAGTTAAAAATGCGGGTCTATGGACTAACTAGGTGAGGGGGGGATTTTGTGTCTAATTATAGATCCTGTTATATATTATATTTTTCAATATATTCGTACAAAAGTGTATCACAGCCTTTCTGCAATGAAGAGTATATATCAATACGTTATTATCTGCTGTGATTTATTGATTTTTATCTTTCATTATATATTCAGATACCGTGTCTGGAGTTGATCCGCACATGCGCGATAGGCTCCTATCAGCTATCAAGGAGCTTGCAGTACTCGGCCCAGGCCAACCGATTCCAAACCTCATCCCTCGGATCAAGAAAACACACAGCAAGCCACGATCAATTGATGGCAGCCGACCGAGAAGAGGAGCAGGTAATGATCTGAATACTAAGATTTGTACAGTTTCATCAATAGCTACTACCTTTTAGAATATAATATAATTTACTATTCTTTAGAATATTATTTACTCTTCGGGATCGTAAGTAATTAGTTATGTGCTAAAATGTCATTCAACTTGCCCTCGTATAATTAGCTATTATTTTTACAATCATATATGTGGACCTATGTGAGACACCAACTGCACCGAAATCCAGGTACATTTGAGTGCACTTTTGATGTGGTTCAGGCTGCCTTTCGTATTTATTCGTCCGTCATAAGATAGAAATGCGCTATGCGCTATATCTCGGCGTAATAGCGTGTTCGCAATGTAAACGTTTCCAAGTAATGATTGCAAATTCATAATAACTTAAAAATAAAAAATAAAAATGATATCTTATCAAAATGATGTAAATAGAGATGATTATTTGTTCTCTTTTTATCGTTTTATAAAATGTAGTAAATTGTTAAAGACCTAGATTCAAAAACACCCTTGTATATTGCTCTATATAAAGTGTAAAAATGACTTAGATGGAAAAAGATATTAGTTTGCAAAAACAATAGATTTTCTAATACAATAAAACAAAAGATCAGTAATCTTCTTATAAAATTTATATTCAAAGCTATTGACATATCAATTACGCAACGCTATAGGCCCGCAAAACGATTTAACAGAAACCTATAATACATCAAATACATTAATTGGGTTGGTTGGTTCCGTAATTGATCATGATGACTTACTGCTTAGCAAACCAAAACAAGTTTTTCCGTAAACAAACATTATTCCCAAGTGATTGGTGTTGTGCTTTGTGTAGACTTTATTATTAATTGTCTGTTTGCATTTTTACACGCAATATAAATTTTTATCTAATGCAATAAAAATGTACTTTGGAAACTTTGATGATGTAATAAATTCTCTGCGCGCACATCTTAGCTCATCTTTTTGCAAACTGGACAAGACGGAGGTTTCCTGCTATTGTAAACCACCAGTCATGGTCTGTTTGCAGTCATCGAGGGTAGCTTACAAGTTCAACAGTGCATGGGATCAAACGATAACTTGTAGTTTAGAAACCATATATTGAATATTGCAAAGTGTCTCTCTTGGGTATTTGTGCACAAACCATTCTGCAAATTACGTGAGACAGTGCTATAGTAAGACATTCCTTTAAGAATAAGCTCATTGATGTTAGACCCTTTGATATATGGTCATAATATATAGTTTGTTTTCTGTAGATCATCATAGGGCTCATCGAGCGCATAGATCACATCCAGGGTCACCAAAGGTCTCCTTCAACAGGCTCACCCCTGAAGGAGTCTTGAAAGAGAGGTTGAAACGAAGTATGTCATTGAAGCTAGAAAAGGTGAGATAAAACGTTTTCCTAATCATATCAGTTGTATATCATATGGCATATCATGCCAAGATTGTGTTCAGAAGACATCTCTTTAAAACTTTGTTGTCTTATGCATATATATAATTATCTCATTTCCCATGCACCGTTTTGAAGATGACAACCTTTCTTCAATTAGCTGTAAACAGTATTTCCACAAAACCTTTGCAAGAGTACGAAGTGCTCAAATTGCGAATGCATCTGCAATACCAAACAGTGCGATCCATGTGCAGTTTTGCAAATCATTTTCATTTTCTAGTCGGTTCCCAAAAAATTTTATTTCGAAAATTTTAAACATTCTATTTTTTATTTATCATTTCTTTTTTCAGGGTAACATCAAAGTTTACTCTAATATTTTACATCCCGATGTGGAATTTAAAACTTTATGTATAACTTCTCAGACAACAAGGTACGTTTTCTTTTTACCGTGACGTATTGATTGAATAACGTTGTAACTTTACATATGTACTTCATTGTATGTTGCAGTAAAGAACTGATCAGCAGCATTTTGAAGAAAAATAATGCCAATGACAAAGATCCGAATCTTTACTACGTCGCCATGGAAACTGGAATAAAGAGCAAAGGTTAGTAGTTAGAAAACGTTTGGTGAAAACCAGACCATATCAACAGTTATGTATTTATATATATCCTTTAGTTGTTTATTTGTTTTTCCATCCGTTCGTTTGTCTACCTGTGTGCTTGTCTGTCTGTCTGTCGGTCTGTGTGTGCAGTGCTTCCATTGTCTGTCTGTCTGTCTGTCTGTCTGTCTGTGCAGTGCTTCCATTGTCTGTCTGTCTGTCTGTCTGTTTATCTGTGTGTGCAGTGCTTCCATTGTTTGTTTGTTTGTTTGTCTGTTTGTCTGTCTACCTGTGCGCTTGGTGTTGTTTATTTGTATGTTTATCTGTCTGTCTGTCTGTCTGTCTGTGTGCTTGCCGTTGTCTGTCTACCTGTACGCTTGGTGTTGTTTATTTGTATGTTTTTCTGTCTGCCTGCCTGCCTGTGTGCAGTGTATCGATTGCTTGTTCTTTTTAGCGCTACACGATTTACGGTGAAACGAGCGAAGAGATTACGTGACCGTATCTCTTGAGAAAGTACGTTTCGGTTGTTATGTGTGGTTTAAGTCTAGAGTCACGTAGCTTGATAACACAATTTGCCTAGAGCAGTAACTGGCATTACAAGGATAATATATACTGTACCCAATCCGGTCACGGAACGGCATGGTATGGCACGGCGCGGATTTACTAGGTTGCTATACTGTCACGATATGCACGATTCAATAGTCCAATAATTCATACTTCCCAGTTAACATAAACACCGTCTTATATATTCCACCGTGATGCTCTGCCAAAAACAAACTGTATTTCTTATCAATAGTTATGTTTTGTTATGGTGTAGATTCCGGCCTTCCTATTTCCAAGATGATTGTGCTTGATGACGATGCAAGGCCGTTGGAGCTGCAGGCCTGTCAGCCAGAAGGAGAAACAAAGTAAGCTCATTTACTAGATTTGCTACTTTGGAAACCGTTCGTAGCTGGAGTTATTAAATAAATTAGTATTTCATATCATATTAAGAGAGCATAAGTAATTGAATTCAGTGCTCCCTTAATCATATCTGGTCCTGCAAAGACGTCAAAGAGAGCACATTTTAATAACTTTTATTCCAAAACTTTGAAGTCAACGCAGCCATATGCATGTTGCGCACCTTTGCCAAACTTAGTTTGTTGTCAGTCAATTTCCAAGTTTTCATATATTGTGTCTTCTTTTTTCTAGATTCCATTTGAAAATAAAAAGTGGAGGCCTCGTTCGAATAAGAACAAATATCCTATGTCCACAGAGTTCTGACAAGACCGTCTATATAGCACGAAATACTACAGCACGACAGTTAATAGAACTGATTATCAATGGCAGTGGAACTGATGAAAAACCAAAACACTTCATACTTCGAGAAGCTTCTGCTGACTTTGCAGGTATAATTGAACATGTATTCTTGGTATTACTGAATGCAAGTCCGCATTCCCATAGGGAGAAGGAAATTAGAGTGCACACTAAATACCCCATAACGCGAACTAAGACACATACAGACAAACTGCTTCAAACTGCATAGCTTTGGCTACTGTATTTGTAAAATCGTAGAAGAATTTAAAGACGTACGCGTCATGTTTCAGAGTTACTTGTTTGGAGTTTTTGCTTGCATAGTTTTTGACAATTTTGTTCCCGCGTGCCATACCCCATATTACTCGTAAGCAAAGTTACTAAGAAAATAATCTTTAAGAGCATTCTGCTAACAACAAAAATGGATGTGGTTGTTTTCAGTTGATCGAATTCTACAGGATAATGAATACCCATTGGAGATTCAGACGAGATGGAAACCTAACGAAGGACGTTTGTTCTTTCTCACTAGATTGAATAAAAAGGTACATACCAACTTTAGTAGAAAGAAAATCCCCCAAAATACACTATAAAACATTAGATTTAAAAGTGGATAAGCTAAATGCCCTAGATAAGATAGCACAAATACATGGTTTTCCCTGAACTGGGTCGGATAACAAGAACTGAGAAATAGGTTAAGGTTACTATTAAGAGTGTGCCTCCGTCACGTAAAAATGAAACTGTACTAACGTTTTTTGTAATGTCATTTTTTCATAATTTATTTCTAAAGTTTGCTTTCTTTTTGTTTTCTTTTAGTCTCATGCAAGTCCAGTGCATTCCTTGCCAAACACACCCGAAGAACTAAAACATGAAATAGCAAAACAAAATCAAACTATCGATACATTGAACGAAACCATTCACAGGCTGCAGCTGGAAAACAACATAACAACAGCTACGACCTCATATGATACCCTCAACTCCTTCAATTGTCAAGACAACCGAAATGATTATGATGGCATTGATGATGTTGATGGTACACTTTCTAAGCCAGTGCAACATGAAAGTGTGAATGATCGGCAACTAAAGGATGGACTGACACAGTTAGACAACTCGAAACTACTAAAAACATCGATTGATGCTCTTGATTTACACAACGTTCCACCTGAGAACGAAATCAATAGCAAATCGCAACGCTGTCCATCATCACAGATGAATAAACTTCGTCTTAGCTTTGACCGATTTCGCAAGAAAAGTTCTGACGATATGGAAATATGTGACAAGAACACACAGAGCAAGGAAATAGAATCTAGAAGGCGCTCACAGATCGAAAGATTCCGTTACAAGTTTTTACAATACCACAACGAAAAAAGTATACTGAGAAAATCAAGTAATCCATTAACAAAAAGACCAGTTACACGGTCGTGGTCTACATCTGATACCGAGTATTATGCTTCAGTAGCGACGAACTACCCTGATCTAAAGGAATTAGAAACAAGTTTATCACGAACACAATCGGTTAATAGTTCCTGCGATAAAGAAATTAGACAAATATTAGAAAACAAACAACAACAACAACAATCATCAAAAGGCTGGAGTCTTTTTGACGCCATTAATGAAAGTGACCTTATTGCTGTGACATTGAAGAGAGAGACTGGTAAAGAACTTGGTCTGGAGCTTGCTCACGTGACCCAGACTGGTTCCTCAATCAATGAGCCTAGTGACGTCATGTACGTTTATCATAATCGCGATGGTAACACTTCTATTGTGGAAAGTCCAGTCACTAGTGGAGGACAGTCTCCGAATATTGACTATGAAAACGATGTAGATGACGTTTTTGCTGATAGTTCAGATAACAGTCACGTTTGTTTCGGTGGTCAAAATGACATTGCATTTAAAACAGATTCACAGGATGAATCAACTAAAAGCAACTCCCCTTCAAGTGATCAGAGTAACGAATCTGGGTGCCCTGGGTCGTGTTGCATGCTGGGTAAATGGCGAGATGGGACTGGACCCAAACCTCATTATGGTGTTCGTATTGTAGGCATCACAACAGGAAGTATAGCGGAACAAACACATAAACTGCACAAAGATGATATCATTGTCGAGGTAAGTCCAAAGAGTAGCCACTCAGTAATAGGTTATTCATACTCTCAATATTAACTGAGCTGATTCCATAAGTCACAGTTTGCCCGTCCCTATGTCAGATTTCTTTAAAAAGAGTGAGCTGAGATCGACTTATGGAATCAGTCTACAACTTGCCTTCCATCCCTTAAATTTTGCGCTGACGTAACACTGGTTGCTGTGCGCGTTGAACGTTTGTACTTTGACTAACTGTTGCTTTAAAAACGTACATGCAACGCGACAAGTATTTGTTGTCACACCTTTAACTGATTCAGAATCAAAACGACCTAGCTCAGCGGAAAATGTTGCATCGCGGTCCGCTCAGTTTAGAACTTCGGTTGGATTATGGTCTATTCCGATCCTTCAATCAATTTTGGAGGCAAAATTTACGTAAACTCATTGGTTAATTTGATGTAAGCTCCGCCTCCAAACTGATTGACACATCAGAAAAACCCAGAATGAAAAAAAATTACAATTTGCTAATCGCGATGCAACAATTTTCGCTGTAATGACCTTCAATATCGATATTCAAATTCTTATTTTTTTTTATAACAGGTGAATGGGGTAAACGTCCTCAATTCAAATCTAGATGTTGTCATAGAAACGCTGCGTAACCACACCACAGTAATGCTGGTTGTGGCGCGAAAGAAAGAAATCGCGCATGATGACGTCATGGTAAGGAACTAAACACAATAAAAAACTAGAAACTAATTTTCAAATTAATATTGCATTTTTTTACATGTTTTATTATTCCATTTTATAATTCAATCTCGCGACTGCAAAGTGTATTATCCATCTTTCTAAACGTTGGACAACAAAACTTACTGTGTCGTAATTCGATTTTTTATGTTCATTTTCAGACGGAAGAAACACCTTCATCTTCTCCGCCAGTTTTGTCCAATCACGACGACACGCAAGCATTAACAGAACAAGTCCAACAGCTTCTTGCTAAAGTTACCGACATGCAAGAATCGCTCACTAAAAAGGACAGAAATATCGCTCATTTGAAGAAGTCCCTTATGAAGAGAAAACTAAAGATGACTTCAGATGAAAAGATAGTTGAAGGCGTACAGGTTATTGTTTAACAGAAAGACAGATAGACAAACCATAAAATATAAATATTTTTATTGCAAATATTTGTTTCCTATACAATGTGATGTATGTACATGTAGAGAAAGCGGTTTACTAATAGTATTCAATTCGTTTTTTATCAGTTTGATAAAAAATGTTAAAATGCTCCAGAAAACATTTATTTAATATTCATGTAAAAAGTATTTTATATAACACGATGTACATATCTTGCAGTCATTAAAATCTTATTTTATACAGCGCTTTGAACTGTATCAGTGTGTATTATTTAACAAACAAACAGGGGGAAACTGGTCAACCAGAAAAATAAATATGGTAACAGACAGATGTGAATAAACAACCACTCAAGGAAACTGAGAAATGATTAAAACAGACAAGCAAAAAAAGTAAATAAAAAGGCATACATTGACAAACAATAAATTGCCAAGGAAATAAACATACATATGAAAACACAAACATGACAACCAACAAAATAATAAAGAAAAAACACATACAGATAAACAAACAGAAAAAATAACTAACTCAAGAAAGCAAACAAATAAACACATTTTATATTAAAATTTGTTCCCTCCCCATATGTACATATATATGCTGAATAATAAACAGTGAAGTAAAAACAACAATGACAATTATAGTCATTGAAATACTCAGGTTTCTTGTTCAGTCTAAGCCTTACGATCCATAAGATATATTTTGTTATTCTTAGTACATCCTATGGTAGGGCAAGGATGCATTCATAAAAAAACTAACAGGTTGTGTCTGTACTATAGTAATTTACAAATCATTGAGGCTAAGACTGAGCAAGAATCAATTGACTATTAGTCACCATGTTGACATTTTGACAAGTATGTTTTACTCAGTCTCCTTGTAGACAATATTAGTCTTGCTCTTATTCCACTGTGGTCCAGAAGTGGATCACAGGGGAGTGGAAACTAGACTAATAAATGGCTGAGAAGGAGACCATTTTCTACTGTTCAGTGTTGTGTATTTTACTTCTTGACAAGAAAGTTATCCAATGCTGCTGTTGTTCTCTGTAGTGAGTTGATATTCCTCTTGATACGATCAGACACAGATGCTGTTGCATCAGATGAAAATGACTCAACCTTCATTTCACTAAAAAGAAACCAAGACAATTAGAGAACTATAGCATTATGTTGCAACAACAGGAAACATGGAACTATAAAAAAACTGAGCTCTAGTGGGATCCAAATGTCTGACCTTTTAGGCAAAGTTGTTCACAGCCTGATTACAACAACAACAGCACTTTATTGTGCAGATCAACCTGTATTGATCTTATTGAAACCAAGCTTTTGGGCTACTAGCCCATCTTCAGGGTAAACAACTGTGAATAGGGGAATCACTGCTACCTAAAGCAGCATATGGGTTAGGTTAACACTAACCCAGGATAAACTCTTTAGGTTTTTACACTTATCATGCTTTGAACAACTGGCCCCTGACATATTTGTTCAGATGCTCTATCCACTAAACTACCTATTTGCTTCAGTGAGTAGTTCTTGTATGGTAACAAAGAAAACAATAAAAAAGAGTCTACCTTAGAAACTTTGCACTTTTGCCAGCATTTTTAGCTTCTGTTTCAGCTTCTTGTTTTTCAGTTTCCTTTTTAAAAAGACAAACATTATTTGTTATTATCAAAGACTAATTATATGACTAATAATAAACGTAGGAAAACGATGTAGTTGGATTGGTTGAGAGCAGTTCAATTCAATCTTTAATACCAAAGACATAACATAGAAATGTTAATGTGTTTTACATCTTTCTGCGAACTCAGGCATTCCAACGGCAAGTTGTTAAATACAATTTTGGCTGCTTATAATTACTCGGCACCTTTTATGTTTTTGATTGACGGCAGCCAAAAACGAATTTTACAGCTAACCATTGGAATATCTGAGTTTGCAGACAGTTGAAAACTGCAGTAATCAAAAATCTTAACTTCTTACATGATATTTCTTGACATTTGCTGTCCTTTGATCATTTCTCCACCTAGAATTTATGAAAAAATAAATTTATTAATAAATGCTCACAAATGTTTGAAATACACTGTCTTCTACTTACTGTGCATTTGACAGCATTTCCTCTCTTCGTTTTTCAAGTTCTTCAGCACTCATTTTTCTATTCAAAGATATGAAAGATATAATATAAATTTCTAGATTAAATAATTTTAAAAGTAAACAATATCTGGAATATTTATGCTTATTTTAGCTGTTTTTTTTTTTGCAGTATATTGTTTATTATCATCAACATTACTGTAATGATTATCATTGGCATCATACTCATTATCATAGTTAATAATATTATTGTAATGATCAAAACATCAACACCATGTTAGTCATTATCACTATTGTGGTTAATCATCATTATCAGCATCATTTGCATGAATTGTAACAGTACTAACATATTTATCATTACTCTTATTTTAACAATAATTTACTTTGTAACAGCTGATCTTCGACCATTGCGATAGTCTCTTTTTGGAGGTGACCTTGACCTAGACCTTGATCTTGGCTTTCTTACAGGTGAGTCTCTCTCATGTCTTCTAGTAGGTGGGGAAGTTCTCTTTGATTTCTTGGAAACTGGCGAATAAGAATGTCTATCATGCCTATCATCTCTAGACCACTGATCTCTATAACCATTTCGTTGAGGTGATCTTGATTTGTGTCTTTGAATGGAAGGTGAAGGTGATCTTTGATGTTTTCGTTGAGGTGATCTTGCTTTGTGTCTTTGACTGGAAGGTGATGGTGATCTTTGATGTTTTCCTTGAGGTGATCTTGATTTGTGTCTTTGAATGGAAGGTGATGGTGATCTTTGATGTTTTCGTTGAGGTGATCTTGCTTTTTGTCTTTGAATGGAAGGTGATGGTGATCTTTGATGTTTTCCTTGAGATGATCTTGCTTTGTGTCTTTGAATGGAAGGTGATGGTGATCTTTGATGTTTTCGTTGAGGTGATCTTGCTTTGTGTCTTTGAATGGAAGGTGATGGTGATCTTTGATGTTTTCGTTGAGGTGATCTTGATTGTGAATGTCTTGCTTGTTTTCTGTGCTTATGTCTTGGTGGTGATGGTGATGGTGAGTGTCTGTTGTGTCTATGTTTGCTTGTTCTTTCTGGTGATTCTGATGGAGATCTCTTTCTATGTCTGTCATGCCGTCGTGATGAAGTATCACGTCTTGAAGACTCTGCACCATTTTCTCTGGAAAAAAATGAAGATTTAAAACAAACACTAGATATATGAATTTGGAACAATGGGCAACGATATACATTTCATTCATATATTTAGTGTGTTCTAATCATCATTATCATCACAGATATTGCCATCATCATCATCATCATCATAGTCATGTTATAGCATATATGAGCATATTTGAATATGCACAAGATACATGTACATGTATTTAAGTCCAAGTTATTGTCATCATCAAAATCATCACCCTAGTATCAATAATAATTCACACCCTAAAAAACATTATCGTTATCATCTTGTAAGCATGATTGATGTATTCACCAAAACCCTTATCACAATATTTTTATCATAATTACATAACAATCACAATTAATAAATACCTTTTCTTGTCATTTCGACGTACTTGTTCATCATCAGAATCACTGTTGTCATCAGAGTCTTTAGTCTTTTTCCTCTTTTCCTTCTTGTCCTTTTTCCTCTTTTTCTCCTTTTTCTTTTTTGTTTTACCAAGGTTTTGTTGCAGCATTTGCCTGAGATGTTTCATTTTCACAGGATTATTTATCAATTCTTTTTTCTTTTCTTCTTCTTTCTTCTTGATGAGAAAGAGTGGATCATCTCGAACTTTTGCTGCCAGATCAGCAGGGGTATTAGCATTGGCATCACTTGCAAACGCTGCACCAGGAAAGTTATTTTCCTAAAAATCAATGAAATAAAACATTTAGTAATTAATGTTTTAGCATTTGATGCACATTCTTTGGAAAGAGGACTAGGAAAAAGGGGAAGGATCCAGAGTTGGAAGTATTTGGTTTGTTTATCTGGAATTTCTAAAACCACCCCAAATAACAACGTTTAATCCCTGAGAGATACCACAAAAAGATATCAAGAATTGGAAATACCCTAAAATATACCATATATATCACTGATCTTTACTTCTAAGAGATATTCCCAAAGCATACCCAATCTTTTACTCAATAATCCCACTGAGAATAAGTACTTATTGACTGAGTGGGAGGGCCGTACAGGAAAATATTTGGCTTGTGGTCATAATGTACGGCAACACATGACCAAATGACCAAGAGCCAAATATTTTCCTGTACAGCCCAACCTAACTCAGTCAGTAAGTTTTTTTTATCATATGACCCACTCTTTTTAATTCAAAAGCCATTTTTGGTGACGTTTCAAGTCCGTACATGTTTTTACAGACCAGGTGAAAAAAGCCGTACGCACCCTATCACATGACTTTTTCCGAAGGTTTTGGCTAGGGTAGAGAATACCCGTCCACAATGAACATGTATATTTTTACTGCTACCGCAGTCCGTCAGTTAACCACAGGAAACCATAAGGCTTTGAGATCACTACAGGACTGCGGACTGCGGTAGCACTTGAATATATAGCTTGATTGGATCGTTTTCAAAAGCTTATACAATTCATACTTCACCATAAGGCTTTGCGATCACTATGGGACTGCGGACTGCGGTAGCACTTGAATATATAGATTGAATGGGTCGTTCTCAAAAGCTTATACAATTCATAGTTCACAATAAGGCTTTGCGATCACTACAGGAATGGGATTGAATGGGTCGTTCTCAAAAGCTTATACAATTCATAGTTCACAATAAGGCTTTGCGATCACTACAGGACTGCGGACGGCGGTAGCACTTGAATAAAGAGATTGAATGGGTCGTTCTCAAAAGCTTATACAATTCATAGTTCACCATAAGGCTTTGCGATCACTACGGGACTGCGGACGGCGATAGCACTTGAATATATAGATTGAATGGGTCATTCTCAAGTACTTCACCTACGGGACTGTGGTACATTCAATTTCATTAGACTCAAAAAAATGGACGGGTATTCTCTACTCGCTCCAAGGTTTTCTTTAGAGCGCACGTCGGACAAAATACAGGTCATATGATAAAGAGGATTATTACATGAAACGTTTGTGAGTTAAATAAATATAATATGGATGTAATGTAATGTATAAATTATTGTGAATGCTGATGCATTCTATCACATAATACATTTTGATTGGCCATAAGTTGGTGGTTAACATTCTGTACTTCAAGGATATCAACTTGAATTATATTCATACTTTACTTTAAAGTATTGGAAAATGGTTGCAATATATTCATCAGGATTCCATACCTCTTTGCCCTCATTGGACAATGGATCTACATGTTTATCAACTGCTTTTCCTAGTAGATACTGCTCTCTGTCAAGCTGCCCTGGTGTTGCATACATCCATTCAAGGCGGTCGGATTTCTTCCTTCAAGAGCAATAATTAGGTGAAAGTAAGAATGATCATTATATCAGAAATTGTAAAACAATATGGGAAATCTTAAATCAGGTTTTTTGGTCGATAGCAGCTGGACTTATTATTGTATGGGGATAGTTATATTTAGAAACACACTGACGTATTTTAACGTAAACGTGCATGCATCTAAAACTTCTATAGTCACGACAATAACTTTAATTATAAACAACACTCATGAAGGTTATTTACGTCAACAATCATACTTTGATATCCCATGTTCTACAGCATGACGTTGCATATCCTCTCTCGCCCTTTCTTCCATCAACTCTCTCTGGAGTTGTTCGATTTTCTTGGCCTCTGCCGAAGCTTTTTGCTCGGCTTTCCAAACACGTTCCACATTGCGAATCGTCTGTGGATGCCAGCTTTTCTTTAAATTCTACAAAAATAGGACAAAAATGTAAATTAAATATCATACTATTGTCTACTTACAATTGGTTCTAAAATGTCTCAAGTATTTTTGTCAAAATAACGAGTGAAAACTCACCAAATCTCCGCCACCCATCTTGAAAATGTTTTTTGAGACGTAAATGAAACGTCAAATATACTGGTCAGCGGTATTGCATATCCTCCAATGTTTACTAGGGAGGGGAGGGACATATCTGAAAGCCAAAATTTTGAACAGTTCAAAAATCATAGAAAATAATTATTTCACATTTTCGTTTTATCCACTGAAGCAATATTGCAAACTCGTTTTCTGATAGACAATAATTCTAAGCTTCACATGTTTTTGAGAGAAGGATAAATCTGATAAAAAAAACGTGCAGGGAGGGGAGAGTAGAGTTAATATTATACTCATCTCAAAGCAAACATTCACATTGTCATGTCTTGGACGAACAAGGGACTATGGTTACCGTCTCTATTTCTTGGTTTATAAATCTTTAACATAGTTCATTACGAACATTTCAGTTCCTTTCTATATCAATACATATGCCTTCTTACTTGTAAGTTGTTAGAAAGTTCCACATTTCTGAATTATCGTACGTTTATTACATAAATCCTCACTGAATTGCAAAATGGACGCAACTTGACGGTCGAACGCACACTGACTGGCCAAAGTGATGTATGGTGAACGCTGCGAAAGAGTTGGATGATTTGAATGACTCAACTAATGTTAAGGTCAATCAATGTTCGGAATACATTCTCTCATTCCGAAGTGGTGAGTATAAATTAGTCATTTCTTTCTAAACTTGAATGAAATTCTGACATAGAGAGGATATAGCGTAGAGTTTGCTTTTAAACTTACTTTTATAACTAACTGCGTTTATTTTCATAGTATAAGTTTAACAAAAACCTTTCATATTTGTTTAGCTGTAAGGTAGCCTGCGCCGGCTCTTGGGGAAAATTCCCCAAGAGCCGTCCACGCAGGCTAGCTGTAAGGTTATATATGTAATTTAGATTTTATATATGACATTAAAGTTCTTAAGGAATTTAGTTAATGAATAACAAAAATTATTTATGATAATAATATTGTCATTTTAAGAAAAATTTAAATATATTTTGATTTTGATTTGTTGTGAGCTGTGCTTACATGTAAATATGCCTTTTACGTTAGAAATATTTTCCATATTTTTTATTTCTTTTTATCTTCCTTCTCTCTACTATCTTCCTTCATTCTTACATTTAAAGTGTTTCCAATTTAAAGTCACTTTAGTATAACCATTTTACAAGCAAGAACATGTATCTGTGTATGTCACACTACTTTTAAACTAACATGGCATGTTTGCCTGTGCAGTGGCGGATCCAGAATTTTTGAGGGGGGTGGCTAGATTATATATATTTTAAATTTCCCTGACAGCAGGAGTCTTTCCAAGGCCCGAAAGCGTCAAACTGGTCCAGAAAGGGGGTGGCTAGCCACCCCCTTCACCACATCCGTCCCTGCTATGTGTATTAAAGTTTGTGACATATTTACAGCATAACGCGCCTTACCGTGGCCACCCAATAAAAGTTTTGTACAAGTTAGCTTAGCGTTCAAAAGTTTCTCTTTTCAAATTATTTAAAATTTAAAATTTAAACATCCTGGGAGGTTTTTCAGACACTTATAAACTTCACTCTTGTCTTTGTTTTGAACATTTCAAAGTGTTTACCGTTTGACACTCGGCATGTCTTTTATATTCAGGTCAAATTCTCGCTTTCTGATTGGTTAACTTGTACAAAACTTTAATTAGGTGGCCACGGTAAGGTGCATCGCGCTGTAAAATGATATTCCTTTTTATGGAATGTGTGTATGCATGAAATTGCCATAGCAACATGACATCATTTTGGGGTATGAAATGAATACTTCAAATATAAAATAGAAATCAATAGTAAGAACACTGTCTTGTCATAATTTTAGATAATATATATATAAAGAATGGAAAGTTATGCTTTGTATATCAACTTCAATTCTATCACATGACTAGAGGCTTCAAGATTCCATGATAGCACAGCGCATGTGTTATAGAACATTTTAAAATATTTGAATGTTTTTATGAAGTGACTTTAGGATAGTGAAGCATTTCTTAAGTTCAAATCCTGCTAAAAATATAGAAAAATCTCTAGAATTTCACATTTCTTACCCCATATATAATACTTAACATATACTTCCAAGAACTTATAAATATTTAATATTTTGATATGAATTAAATTGCATGTGATTTGCAGAATGAAGACGAACTTTCTCACTTAGAGGATGATTCTCCAGGTGAAACTACTATTTAATATACAATTGTATACATGTGATATTATAAGAATTAATTAATTGTTCCATTATGTTGTGCACATTAATTTTTTTTTAATTTTTACATCTGTCTCTCAAATTACTGTCAAGGGTCAGGTGCCCTTTAATGAATATAGCCCTGTTTAAACATGTTGGGCCAACATGTCGGGCCAGTTTAAACACCCCATTGGATAATGTTGGTTCGTCTTAACCCCACCCCACCCCCCCCCCCCCCCTCCTCCCATCCAACATCTTCCAACAATGTTGGTCCAACATGCCCATTTAAACAGGGCTTAAGATTGTGAATGATTGATTGATTGATTGAATATCTTATTTTAATTTCTTTCTGCAGTCCTATCTAACACAGCAACTCTCTTTCATGCTGCCGCTGTCAATGGTAACAAAAGGTTGCTCCAAAAATTACTTCAAGAAGGTAGATCTTGTGTTATAATAACAACTTTGTTGGGATTCCATTCTAGCATTATCAACCATTGTTACCACTGCCATCATTATCATCAAATGTTATAAGTCTTAGATTAATTAATAATGCTAGTCTCTGTCATACCTGACAATTGAAGACTCTCATTAATTATGCCTTCTCTCTTATGTTCTTCATAATCAGCAGATCAATTTAATCGTTATCATCAAGATTATCATTATCGTTATCATCATAAGCTAATGATCACCATAATTTAAAAAAAATGTTCTTCATTTGTCAGCATATTTTTCATTCTAAAGATTATCGTTCTATCATTATCATCATCATCATTTGTGTTTTGTAATAATTTTGTTGCAGTTATTGAATATTATTATTATTTTATTATTATTATTTTTTTACTTGCAAAACAGTTGGTACCACTGATGAAATAAACAGAGGTGATCAGTTTGGCCGGACACCTTTGGTAAGAGAAATATTAGAAAGTAGGTCTGATTTTCAGATAAATTTAAAAATTTAGTGGTGCACATGCATCCATTTCTAAGCTGCCATATAATTAACTAACAGCAAATACCCCAGTGAGCAAGTAAGTACCTTTCTATTTTTCAAGGCTAGTATGATTCACATCTATCCACCCTGCGCCATCCTCCCTGCCCTTACTGAAGTCAATCAATCAATCAATCATTCTTTATTGGGTAATATCAGATAAAGACAAAAGTAAAGTCTGTTTTTACAATCTGGCCCATAAACAGATTTCGATGGCTGAAACATACCAGCTCAAAGTGCATTGTTATTTTTTTTTATTGAATCTTAATGACCAATGTATTTAATGTAACTTTAATGTAAATAATTAAATGTACTTGACAAAATGAGGCTTCATTTAAACATGTTTTTTGCCTAAAGGTTTATAGTGTTCTTGGTGATCGTCTGGACTGTGCTAAGCTCCTTATTTTGCATTGTGCTAGTGTGAGTATTATTTATAATATCAAATATTGCAGAAATTATCTTCAAAACAATCTTCAAGAACATAGAACTTATACACAGTCTTTAACTTTTGTCACTTCCTTGTTACTTGGCTATGCATGCCCAGCTGCAGTCATTTAATTTATAGTTATAGAAATAAAAATAATTGTAATTATTTTATTGCTTTTCTTTAGGTGTCATTGAGTGATGTTGATGGACGCACACCACTTCACTGGGCTGCATATCAGGTAATATTTTAGAATTAATAATTAAATCAATCAAAATGGAACAAATTTCATAAAAAGCAAATAGACAGTACACAGTTATTTTGAATCAAAGCATGCAAAACCAGGGATTTACGAGACTAATTTACAAGACAAAATGGATCAATGTGGGGTTAAGATAATAGATGAATGGTGTGGTTGAAACATGTAGAATAATTGCTAGATACATGTAATAATTATATGTAATACTATGTAAATTATATCCACTATTAAAGCACGGCATGGCACAAATCTTTCCATCTTGGTCCTCCATGGTATTAACACTTACTTAAAACTTAAAACCATTGTCTCAGCCCTGAGCTCATGCTGATTCTTATTCACTACCTACAGGTCCTTTAATTAAACATTTCAATGGTTTCAATACTAGTTGGAAACTAAAGTTTTATCTTTGCACAGGGAAGCCAAAAGTGTGTGAAACTGTTATTATCCAAGGGAGCTGACTGGAAAGCAAAGGATACTAAAGGAAGGTAAATAGATATCTGATATTTTTATCTAGAGTATAAACAATCTTCAATCACAATTTTGATCATCATCATTTCACATTTTCTATAATGATTTTTTTTCTTTTTCAGAACACCTTTGCATTTTGCTGCTAGTCACCAGTCTTCTAAGGTAGATTGGACAGACCAACATAATATATAAATGAATGAGTATGAACAAACAAACAAAAAAAAACAATCAAATGAATGAATGAATGAATGAATGAATTAGTTAGTTCATTAATGGAGTTGTGGATGGATAAATGGATGGATTTGTAAATAATATTAATCCAGTAAACAAGGAAATATTTAAAAAAGTAAATTAATCAATATTTGGATGAATGAATATATTAAAAACTCAATGAATGAAATTTACATATGACATATAAACAAATAAACAATTTTTGTGTAGAAAATCAAGTTTTACCATATCTTAGTCGGTCAAAAAGATTAAAAATGTAAAATTTTATTTTACGGCATAGAGAAATATCTGGTATAAATGTGTATGAGATCTAAAGAGCTATCACTTGTTTTCAGTGCTTATCTGTTCTGTTGAAGAAAGCACCTAAAGGAGAGGTTCAAGTAGATAATCCTGATAATGACTCCATGACAGCCTTACACTGGGGTGCATCTTATGGAAATGCAGAACATGTTAAAATGCTTTTAAGAGCCAAGGCTTCAGTTAAGCTCCTTGACTTGGAAAGTAAGTGTGGACTTTTTTTTATCCAGAAATGTCTCATTGTGTCATCTTGTTAGGCTTACCAACACCTCTAGTCTCCCATGCAGCCATTTGTAATGTTGGGCTCCCTATGTGGGGAGGAACACAGGAAGCCTGACACTTAAAACGGCTGCCTCAACAGCACCTTTTCTTACCTACCTATGTTAAACAAACCATGGTGCTCACACATAACTTAATTTAGTTTGCAGTAACTCAGATTATTTTGAGCTCTTTTCTATTTTGATATTTGATATTTGATATTTATCTTTCTTTTTCTACAGAGAAAACACCATTACACTGGGCCACAACCAATCGAAATCCAAGTGTTGTTAAACTGATTCTGGTAAGCAATGATTATTGCTACCAAAAACAATTAGTCAGCCATTTAGCCAGCCAGTCAGTCAGACAATCAGTCATTTAGTCAGTTGATCAGTTAGTCATTTAACAAGCCAGCCAGTCAGCCAACAGCCAGCTAGCCATCAATCAGTTAGTCATTCAAAAAGTCATTCAGTCATTCAAACAGTCAGTCAGTTAGTCAGTCAATCAGTCTATAACTATTGTCAAATTTCGCCCTTCCTTTTTAAAATCCAAGTATTTTCTTGTTGTTCAGGAGCAAACCAATGAGATAATCAACTGGCAAGACATCGAAGGAAGGACAGCATTACATCTTGCAGTTGCACGACAAAATGAAGCTGTGGTCAAGACTCTTTTAGCTGTAGAAAAATGTAACACTTCTTTACAAGATAATATGGGCCGTACTCCTCTACACTGGGCTGCTGTATTAGGTATTAAACCTGCATTATCTAATGTTACTATTTTAACCAGTTTTACTTACTACATTGTATAGAGTAGGAAATGCTAAAAGCGAGAAACGTGATTAGTACTGAATATATAATAGAGTGCAAATAATGTACCGGTGAAACAAATAGAGTGATTTTCCGATATGACCATGAAAGAATTGGCAAACTAATAGTTGTTACTACACTCTGAATCTATTGTTTTCCTTTCTTTACCAACAAGTACAAACTAAATAGTCGGGTTTTTTTCACAGTCAAATGAAAATCACTCTAGTACTAATTAGTACTAAATAGTGCTGATTAAACAATAGAAAACAATAGAATTAGCATAAAGTTGCACTAAATAGTCAGCTAACTATTTCACGGGTATATTATTTGCACTCTATACCCGTGAAACATGTAGTACTAATTAGTACAAAATAGTGCTAATTCAGGGATTCTGGCATTATGCGGAGGTGCGGACCCGCATAATTGACTACTTTCCGCATAATCCCGCATAATTTACCAAAAAAAAAAAAAATAGATAAAAGCACCAAAAATGCACCAATGAAACAAATTAAATAGATAAAACAATAGATATATATTAGTTATCTCCCTTGCTTGCTTGAATAGTTTTTTGCCGTTTTGTTACAGTCGTACGAAGTACAAATTGTTCATTTTCACGGCTTCAGGTACAAACCAGCCGTCGAAGCGACGCCATTTTGTTTTTATTTCTATAGTATTGGGCTTCCTGTATCTCGGCACAGGCCCCATGCTGTTTGGTTGTGCCTAGATCATACCCTTTAGAGGCTATTTCGCGAAAGACTGGAATCGAGTATTTCTATTCGGTTCGTCGGAGATACCGACGATTGTGCCGACGAAAACCTTCGGGAAATAAAACATGGCCGTCTTTCTAGGTGAATGCGGAGGAATTGCTGAATCAAGGTAAAACAACACACAACAAACTTAAGTTAAAGATGTGCTTCTATTTGAAATTTCTAGAGAAAGAACTAAACTAATAATACAATTGTTTCATTACTTCTACAACCGTTATATACTTAGAGGATATATAAAATTTTTACTTCATTGAACCGCTAAAGAGTACTATAGAGCATGTTTGTCATACCCTTTAGAGGATATAACTAATAAATTCTCTTTATTTCACCCTCTAAAGGGTACTATGTGTGTAATACCCTTTAGAGGTTATAACTTACTGTACATTCTCTTTTATATTACTTCACCCTATCAAGGGTACTATAGAGTATGTGTGTCATACCCTTTAGGGGATATAAGTTAAGTTATACATTCTTTTTATTACTTCACCCTCTAAAGGGTATTATGTGTGTCATACCCTTTAGAGGTTATATCTTACTGCATACATTCTCTTTATTACTTCACCCTATAAAGAGTATTATGTGTGTCATACCCTTTAGAGGTTATATCTTATGTACGAGTCAAATCCAAAGGTGCCCATCCCCCCCCCCGGGCAAACCCCGGGCATTTGACAAGACTTGAGTTCGTATAGTGGGGAATTTGACGCCGATTAGCTACCTGAACGGGCGGGCATTTGACGAGTTGTCGGCCATCTTTAAAAATACCCAGAAAGCATTGGAGTCCTAACCACAGGTAGCCCATGATCAGGCAAAAGTCACACGGGAACGGGAACGAAAAGCAAAGAATTGATAGATAGTTTTTCCTTGTTATACACCTATTTCAAAAAACGTCAGAAAGATATTGGCGATTGAAGAACAGCGATTGCAAAGGAGCTCTGGGAACTGTTCTTTCACAAGTGAAATTAAATTGACGAAGTATAAATGCTTGTCTTTGTGTTTTAGAGTCGAAAAGTGCAAAGAAAATCCAAGTTCTTTAAGTTCTTAAAATAGATTTGTGAATTATATCGAGATCCATCTTTCGGTCGTGCAATCACCAATCAAAAATTGCCAATAACCATTCTCTTCTTCAACGTTTTTTGAAATTTCCCTTCATATTAGATTTACAAGTTTTGTCCGCCATGTTCATGAGACGTCATGTGGTAGAAGGAAGTTTAAGTATTTTCTTTTCTACTTTAAGTAAAATTTGAGCTTATTACTGACTCGAGCTCGAGGGGCGGGCATTTGACCATTCTGTTGTTTTCAATAGTGGGGCATTTGACTGTTCAGTTTGCCCAGATGGTGGGGAATTTGACCCATTTTTTTTCAAAAAGTCAAATGCCCGGGGGTTTGCCCGGGGGGGGGATGGGCACCTTTGGATTTGACTCGTACATTACTGCATACATTCTCTTTATTACTTCACCCTATAAAGGGTATTATGTGTGTCATATTCTTTAGAGGTTATATCTTACTGCATACATTCTTTTTATTACTTCACCCTATAAAGAGTATTATGTGTGTCATACCCTTGAGAGGTTATATCTTACTGTATACATTCTCTTTATTACTTCTCCCTCTAAAGGGTATTATGTGTGTCATATTCTTTAGAGGATATAATCACTATTAAATTAATATAATATCTTTATTTCTTCATTGAACTGCTCAAGGGTACTATGCAATATGTATCATCATACCCTTTAGAGGATACCATTACTATTAAACTAATTAATACAATCTTTTTATTAGTGCAACCACTAAAGGGTACTTTAGAGAATCACTACTACACAAATAGGCGAGCGTAGTGTTTACAAGTGTATCCTAGCTGATATAATAATGTTTTATAATGATATCCCATAGAAATTCATTCATGAAACAGTCATCTTTATAATCAAAATATTTATCTGATTTTTTGTTAACAGGGTCGGGCATTGTAACAACATCAATTCATGTGAACAGATCAAATTGGTTTTACTTTGAACACAAAAGGAATGAGTACGTAGAAGACTTCTAGAGCTGGAGGATATCATAACTCATTTATTGCAGCAGCTTTTGCCCAAAAGAGCATGTTATTTGTTGATCCATTGATTGGGCTTTCAGGCATATTATGCTCAGTAGTATTTACTTTTTTCAGTAGTGTCAACATTTATTGAGACATCTACACAGATTATTATTCTGGTTAAATATTAGTTTGCATGTTTGACAAGGAATGCAATGTGTTTCCAATAGTCTAAAATTAAACAACTGGTAATGTTTTCAAATTTTCATGCAATCACCAGTTGAGCCTCAAGTAAAGATTACTAGAAAAATAAGCCAAGTACCTTATTTGCTTCATTTTGTACACAGACTCAATTGTCTGAATAAAAAAGTGTTGATGTTTTTAGAATTGTTTATATTCCTAATATATACATGCAAACTCTCATTTAGCTCAATCAAAGTGTTCATGACCTCTGGTAGGTAAGTTTGGAAATCACCTCCACATTTTTGGTATATTATAATGGGAGATGTTCTAGAATGTGTACTTCTAAATTCAGAAATATTAAGAGGTTTTATTAACCAAGCGTGAGGTCTTTATGAGAAAATATCGGACCGAGGTCTTGACAGTACAGACCTAGCACAGCAAGGTCTCAAAAAAAGACTGCGGTCTGATATTTTCCAGACAGACTGAGCAAGATAGGTTAATAAATCGTTTATTGTATGGCTTTTTTTCTTAGCAATGTACGAAATCGCAAATATTTTATTGCCGAATTGCTTATTATTGAATGAATAAAAATACATTAAAGATTAAACTTATCGGCAATGATAACGTTGGGTTTGGGTGCCTCAATGCCACCCCACAAGGACACGCATGTCCCTGGCGACAAGGCAGTAACCATGGTAACCATCCACTGCCTGACACCCTTCACATTGACTCAGTAAGTGGAAAGTTATACTTACCTAGAGAACATACTTACCAGGGAGAGGAGGGTGGGAGCAGCAAAACTATGCGTACACAGCGAGGATCAACAAGATCTGAACAGCTTGCTCATGTGCAGGCCCCTGCACAGCTCGGGGTGACCCTCGCACGCACAACAACCGCTGACCACCGTTTGCATAAGACTCAGCTACTGGAATCCAAGGATGCACGCAATTGCATAATTGTTTAACCTCGCCTAAATTACATTTAGCCACATCAAACTGGCTAAACACTTGCAGGTATGACAAGGCAAAATTTTAACAAAATATTTATTGCATTACTTTACAAGTTGTTTTTAATTTCTCGGTCTGAAGAAAATATGAAAATTGGACCGTTGTCATGGTAACGGTCTGAGATGGGAAAATCTCAGACCGGAAATCAGCCAATCAGAGCGCACATACTATTGTAGCCATATCATAAAATGTTTTAAATAATACAAGTGCAATGAGATGACGTCCACCCAGCCAGTTGCCCACTTTTCAAACTCTACTAAAACATTTATTTTTGTAATATAAATCCTGTATAATTTAAAAACTGGCATGTAACACTAAAGAAATTGGATGTTTTAAATGTATCCTTGGGCATTTTTAAATTTTATACCTTTACTTCTCTGGAATGACAGTCGATATGCAGTAATGTTGCACCATGTTATTATACCCTAGATGCAGAAGTGATTTGGAAACTAAACTTTGACTTGCATGATTATATACACATATATATGTAGTTGTGACTGCAAGTTAATATCAGCTGAAAATATTTGTTTCCAACAGAGATGTTGGATTTTTAAATATATCATGTTTGAATTACAGTTAATTTTCATCTTGCCATTTGATATTTCATTTGGGGGTGGGATTTTAAGTTTGCTCTATATTTTTTTCCCAGCCCCTTCACAACATTTTAATAAAAAATATTTAAAAAAAATATTTTAATATTAGTAAGTTGTTTAAAAACAATCCATCTAAAACAGAAAACATGTGACACTAATTGTACTTGATTACACCACCTTTTTACTTCTATAGTTTTACCTAAGCTTACTTATGGGCTAAGTGTATATGCTGCTTCCAAACCTGAGCTATAACTACAGTACAAAATTTTATCAGTCGTTGTTACAAGAGAAAATACATTTCATATTTTATAGATATTTTTAATTTATAAGATAAATCAGACCCTTCTATTTTTCATAAACCTTGTAATATTAGCCATCCTCTACACAGTTTTTTACACATTCTAGAATATCTCCCATTATAATATACCCAAAATGTGGAGGTGATTTCCAAACTTACCTACCAGAGGTCATGAACACTTTGTTTGAGCTAAATGAGAGTTTGCATGTATATATTAGGAATATAAACAATTCTAAAAACAGCAACACTTTTTTATTCAGACAATTGAGTCTGTGTACAAAATGAAGCAAATAAGGTACTTGGCTTATTTTTCTAGTAATCTTTACTTGAGGCTCAACTGGTGATTGCATGAAAATTTGAAAACATTACCAGTTGTTTAATTTTAGACTATTGGAAACACATTGCATTCCTTGTCAAACATGCAAACTAATATTTAACCAGAATAATAATCTGTGTAGATGTCTCAATAAATGTTGACACTACTGAAAAAAGTAAATACTACTGAGCATAATATGCCTGAAAGCCCAATCAATGGATCAACAAATAACATGCTCTTTTGGGCAAAAGCTGCTGCAATAAATGAGTTATGATATCCTCCAGCTCTAGAAGTCTTCTACGTACTCATTCCTTTTGTGTTCAAAGTAAAACCAATTTGATCTGTTCACATGAATTGATGTTGTTACAATGCCCGACCCTGTTAACAAAAAATCAGATAAATATTTTGATTATAAAGATGACTGTTTCATGAATGAATTTCTATGGGATATCATTATAAAACATTATTATATCAGCTAGGATACACTTGTAAACACTACGCTCGCCTATTTGTGTAGTAGTGATTCTCTAAAGTACCCTTTAGTGGTTGCACTAATAAAAAGATTGTATTAATTAGTTTAATAGTAATGGTATCCTCTAAAGGGTATGATGATACATATTGCATAGTACCCTTGAGCAGTTCAATGAAGAAATAAAGATATTATATTAATTTAATAGTGATTATATCCTCTAAAGAATATGACACACATAATACCCTTTAGAGGGAGAAGTAATAAAGAGAATGTATACAGTAAGATATAACCTCTCAAGGGTATGACACACATAATACTCTTTATAGGGTGAAGTAATAAAAAGAATGTATGCAGTAAGATATAACCTCTAAAGAATATGACACACATAATACCCTTTATAGGGTGAAGTAATAAAGAGAATGTATGCAGTAAGATATAACCTCTAAAGGGTATGACACACATAATACTCTTTATAGGGTGAAGTAATAAAGAGAATGTATGCAGTAAGATATAACCTCTAAAGGGTATGACACACATAATACCCTTTAGAGGGTGAAGTAATAAAAAGAATGTATAACTTAAGTTATATCCCCTAAAGGGTATGACACACATACTCTATAGTACCCTTGATAGGGTGAAGTAATATAAAAGAGAATGTACAGTAAGTTATAACCTCTAAAGGGTATTACACACATAGTACCCTTTAGAGGGTGAAATAAAGAGAATTTATTAGTTATATCCTCTAAAGGGTATGACAAACATGCTCTATAGTACTCTTTAGCGGTTCAATGAAGTAAAAATTTTATATATCCTCTAAGTATATAACGGTTGTAGAAGTAATGAAACAATTGTATTATTAGTTTAGTTCTTTCTCTAGAAATTTCAAATAGAAGCACATCTTTAACTTAAGTTTGTTGTGTGTTGTTTTACCTTGATTCAGCAATTCCTCCGCATTCACCTAGAAAGACGGCCATGTTTTATTTCCCGAAGGTTTTCGTCGGCACAATCGTCGGTATCTCCGACGAACCGAATAGAAATACTCGATTCCAGTCTTTCGCGAAATAGCCTCTAAAGGGTATGATCTAGGCACAACCATGCTGTTTGGCGGTTTTCCAAGATGGCGGTTTTCCAAGATGGCGGAACGTTTAATTAACGGAAATCGTTAGTTCTTTTGGTTATAGTGTTGTTATTAGTTTGAATTATTGATAAAAAACGAATGATATGACATTTATGTGTAAAAAAGAACCGAAATAGGAGAGCTAAAGTAATTGAATTAGTTTTATTTTAAGTTTTAAGCGATTACGTCATCCCGCATAATTTTCCGCATAATTTATCGTTTCTTCCGCATAATCTTCCGAAAAAATTCCGCATAATTTTGATTTTTCCTCCGCATAATGCCAGAATCCCTGCTAATTATACAAATTATAGAGAACAATAGAATTAGCATGAAATTGCACTCTAATAAATGGTGTCATTACTTCTGTATAGTGGGTCTATTTAATATTAGTACAAATACACTGTACTCTAAATAATGATGGCGGTGGTGTTGAAAAACATTGTGGTTATGATTATGTTGCTAATGATGATAATATGGTATTAATGCTAGTGGTGATGGTGATGATGCTAACGATAATTTAAATAATGGTGATGACGATAATGTTGAAGATGTGTGATACGTTGATAATAAAACATTATATTGATAATAAAGACAACATTGTATTTGAAGATTATTAGCAATGATAGTGATAACGTTGATAATGTTAACTTTATATTTCAGAAAACTCGCGCATTGTTCGCCTACTACTTCGTAGAGGTGCTGACTGCACGTTAGTCGACGGTAATGGCTCCACTGCTCTACACTATGCTGCACAAGGCGATTATTCTAAGACTGTAGAAGTACTGCTGTCCTTTCGTCATGTTAAAGATACTCCTGACAATGAAGGCAGAACAGCTTTGATGTGGGCAGCTGGAAAAGGTATATTCTACAGTAGAATTCATTATTTTTGAATAATAAAATTAAGTTCACTGATGTCTGCCTAGGGTGTAGTAGGTATGGAGCTCATGTATGATACGCTACATGATATAATTAAATATTTGTATGTAAGCATGCATGTCAACACTACAGCATTATTCTTTTTCCTCGATTTACAGGTGCAAGCGCAGCCCTGGAGATCATGCTCAGCCATCACCTTGATGTTCACGAGACTGACAATTCAGGACGAACAGCCCTACACATTGCAGCTTACACAGGAGATTTGAAATGTGTTGAGATGTTATTGAAGTATGGTGCTAGTGTGAATGCATTGGATCAACTCCATCATACACCTCTGTTTAGAGCTTGTGAAATGGGATATACTGATGTTGTTAATGTCCTCAAACAGAGTAAGTGGATGTCAGCTTTATCAGTGTGTGATATGTATATGTATGATAACTGGTTCAACTGGCATGGTCTAGTATAACTGTACTACTTGTGTTTTTCAAAAAGAAAACTGAACAGCCAAAACTTACAAAACCATCTCACAACACTGAACAACAACGACAGCGTGGACGATGACAATAACATCAACAATGAGCAACAAGCAATAGCAACAACAATAACAACATCAATTACGGACAACAAGCAATAGCAACAACAATAACAACATCAATTATGAACAACAAGCAATAGCAACAACAACAACAGCAACGCGGAACAACAAGCAATAACAACAGCAACGCAGAACAACAAGCAATAACAACAGCAGCAACAACAACACTGAACACTTTCACAAAGATTGTACACTGATTGTACAATTTATTCCCAAGCAAATGTTTTTAAATTTCATTTCAGATAAAGCCATTCTAGATCTGGAAGATCATGAGGGTCGGTCACCCCTTCATTGGGCTGCTCTTAACGGCCACGCCCATATCTGTCTTACTCTCCTTACTAATGGTGCCCAGGTGAATAGGGGCGATAGATTAGGGTAAGTGGATCATTCTATCTTCTCCAATCTTTCAGGCAGAAAGTGGTTCAATAATTATTACACTGCAAAAACGGCTGAGTAGATACAACTCAGTATATTGAGTTAATCATGCATTCAGGATGAGACTTAGTGAGTAAGCCCAACTATATAGTGAGTAAACCCAACTCTTTGGTGAGTAAAAGTGAGGTTAAACTCAATTTATTGAGTAAATTGTACTAAATGGCACATCTACATTTATGCTTAGTCTTACAGTGCTGCTAATTCAACCGGGGCCACCCCGAGTTTATTAGCCAATCACGTTTGTATATATATATCTATTCTGACAGTTGTACATCGTTATACTGTGCTGATTATGGGGGCTTTGTTATCTGTGATACATACCTGTTACAAAAATCGTTGTCGCAGCAGGATGTCGACAGTAATTTCTACAAAAAAAAATAAACAAGTTTGTCGAAATATATTTGTGTCGTCATCTACAACTGTAACAACTTGTAATGACCATATACTAGCAAAAAATATGCTATCAGTGTAGATCAGAAGTAGTGTACCTTTGATTGCCACAACGCTTTTTGAAATAGGTGTATATATTCTTCTATTCAGTTGTACACCGTTACATTGTGCTGCATATGGAGGCTTTGTTAACTGTATGTCCGTATTGATTGATAATGGAGCTGATGTTAACAAGCTGGACAATGAAGGTATCTCTGCTTTTCACTGGTCGTGTTCGTCTGGTCATCTGGAAGCAGTCAAACTATTGTTTAGGAAGAAAGCCTTCCCTAACTTCAAGAAACTCAATGGAGAAAGGTATTTTACCACCTTATTTACCTGACAACTTCAACAAAAGCTATTATACCTGTTCAATCATATCATGTGTTGTTTCTTGTAGGCTGACACCATTAGATTACGCTATACTAGGTGATCACCAAGATGTAGCCCAGGTAAAACCATTATTTCTTTTCAGTATTATGTTTATCATTATTATTATTATCTTAATCAGTCGTGATTATAATCACCACCATGATTTTTGTAATTATTGTAATCCTTCAATCTCATCATCATCATTATCAACAACACAATCATCATTATTAACACAATCATCATTAACATCATCGGCATCGTCGTTACGGCTCTGTTTTAAAAATTTGATATCTTCACATGTGAAAATATCATCACTATGGTTACACAGCTTTACGGAAACTTCTTGAGTCAAAAATTTGTTTATTTTCTCTTCATTGATAATTATATAATAAACAGAACATTGCATGGTCGCTTAAAGATACGAATCTTATATTCTCGTATTGAAAATCTCTTACTCGTTCGCTGCGCTCACTCGTGAGAGATCATTTCAACTCTCGAAAATAAAAATTGGTATCTCCTCGCGCCAATGTAATATCCTCTATATATCTTGCTCATCGTCATTACTTAGTTTTGATTGTCTGTTTCTAGTACATGATTGAACAAGGTGGCCTTACATTCCGAGCTATCCAAGATGTAGCGGCTACAACTATACAATCTTGCTGGCGTGGTTACCGTGTCCGTAAACCATTCCAGAAACGAAAAACGTTATACATGCGGCACGAGCAGTTAAAAAGGGATATGAAAAGACGTTCAAGCGTAGCTCAAGAAGAAGAACTCAAACCTCAATTGATGGAAGCAGCAATGTCCTCTATCAGCTTAAGAGCGGAATACATGAAAGAGCCCAAGTCTTCTACTGACAATGGTCGAAGGCGACGTGCTTTATGTCATAGTACGTCAAGTGAACCTGATGGTATGTTCCAACTAGACCTTGAGCTACAGTCTCAACAAACTAGCGTCCATTGTGATGATGATGATCATTTTGATCATGATGACGATTATGATGATGATTCTTTCTTTGGTGTTGTCGATGAGATGTATTATGATGATGATTCGGATGAGGAAGATTCTCTTATGCTGCCGACTATTCTAGAAATGTCCTATCCAAACGAAAAGGACGAATCTAGCAACAATAATCACAACCAACACACGCCTTCGAGTAGAGAATGTACGGTAATACAAGAAACTCAAATGGAACCGAGTGAGCACACTTATTTGGAACAAGAACGCAAAGAAAAAAGCCAACAAAAACCCGAAGATATCAACGCTCGTATTTATGAAGTTTTAGTCAAACAAACTCCTAATTCTGCTAGTAATTTTAACCGGCGTTCTGATCATGAAGCCGATAAATTCACAGAAGTGACGGAATCTAATGAAGCAAGTTATAATAAACCCTGCAAGCTATCTAATAAAGTCGTCAATAATCCTACAGAAGAGAACTTTAAATGCGCATTTGTCGATTGTGGAAAAGAAATCATAGTCCATCAAAGAACTTTTGAAATCGCTAGCAAAGAAAGGGAAAGACGCCAAATGATTCGCGCCAAGATGGAGGCTGCGACAACCATTCAACGATGGTACCGACGGCATCGTAGAATAAAACAAAGTGAAGGTAGTTTAGATGAACTAAGAAACGATCAGCAAGACCTGGTCAGACAAATCGCAGCGTTAACTATTCAACTATTTTGGCGCAAATACCTTTGTAGAGACTATCAACAAACATTAATCCACACTACATCTAGTGATAACATATCACGATCAAGAGAAACGACAAACATAAGTTTACCGTTATCCATAGCCTCTAAACCTAAAAAGAAAGAATCATCGGCACGGGCAGTTATGGACGAAGCTTGGACTAGAAGATCTAGAAGTAGCTCAAGGAATTCATCAACTTCTTTTGGAAAACGCCAGCGAAGCTCTTTCAGTCCATCGACTGCAAGAAAAGATACCCGCTCTACTGCCACGCCCAGAAGGGGTACTAGTAACAAAATAAGGCCAATTGTACCGAGAACGTCTAAGTCTGCATCAAGTCAAGAATCTGACTTGAATCACAGAAGAAAAAGTAGACTGAACTCCTGGAAAAGTTAAAACAAGACAAAATATCCAAAAAGACACAAAAAGACAGTGTTTCTGAACTTCTGATTATGTGTGTTTGATCTTCAATCAATTTTTTAACGCTAAGGATGCGTGGTAGCCGGAGAGGATAAAATTGCATCAAAATAAATGAAATCAAACTAAAATATAATTTATGAGATAAACCTATGTACAGTACATAAATCATAAAAAATATTATTACAAATTTACATAAATTTACATTTTTAAGTGAAGATATTAAATTAAAAGGAATTTAATGTAGTCACGGCATGTACTCGATTGCAGAAAGGTTGTAGTACACGTTTATACAAATACAAAAAAAATCGGCCAAAATCATACTTTATTCGGGTGTTCCTTTAGATAGATAGATAGGTTTATTAATAAAATTACATTGCAGTAGTAGTTACTAGCTGAATTGCGTAATATTTACAATTTGATACAATATATAATAAGAATACTAAATATAAGAATACTAAATTATTAAAAGATATACTAAAATTGATCAAGTTGAAATATAAAATATATGAATATTTATGGTCTAAACACTGCTAAAACTACTTAATTGTAAAGCCTACACATATTAATAATAAATGAGTTGTTAAAACGATTTGTGTGTATTCTAGGTAGGTTAAAAAGGCGCTTATTTCTAATATTATAATTGGCCTTGTGCCTGGTTGGAAGTAAGTCTCTCAGACTATGACTGCTATCACTTAAGATGTTGTTGAATAATTTGCTACATATCAGTTCGTGGTGCTTATCTAATAATTCAATGTTTGATAAACTTAAAGCGTCTTCGTGCAATGATTGCCAAATTGTAGATATATGTTGCTCGATTGCCAAATTATATATTTATCCCTTCACTCACAAGCACCGAAAAGTATAGTCCGCATTTAGAAATTACATGTCATTAGACATATTGAATACATTAGATATCTCTATAAATGTGTAGCACAACATTTCTACAATCGGGTTTGTATTAAAATACTTTGGAAGCTGTAGAGCACTAGAGAATTCAAAGAAACGGCTGGCTATGCCTCGTTCTTTACGACTTCTCGTTTGCTCACAGCTCCCATAACACAGTATATAGACGAACTTTTATGAATGCAAACTGACTCAAAATACAAGTTTATTCGGGTGTCCCTTGTATGTAATAATAAGTGAATGTGTTACTTTACCAGCCGATAATATTAATAATTTTAAGAATACAAAATACAAATGTCTTCATAATATACTGAAATAGTTCTAATATATTACAAAAAGTTTATTCTAACAGAAAATTGAGTTGTCTGTACAGTCATTCTGTTCATTAAGGTGGCTCGAGGTAGTTTTGAATGGCGCACACATCCCTTTTTGAATTCGCAATTACATGATCTTACCTTCGCCCCATGAATGTGAATTTTTTACCAAATGACAGTCTTGGATGAAAGTTTCGAATGATGTTTTAATTATGTTAATCAAAGTTTCCATAGCAACGATAAACAACTTTTTTTGTAAAATGGTTTTTCTTAAATATCTTTTGAATTTGAGCTGATTGCGAAAAAACAATAAATGTGCTGTAACCTGCTACGTTTAGCACATCAATTGGGAAAGTTAGAAGAAAAGTTATCTGTTTGATAACGAATAAATCACGAAAACATTTAAATGTGTATTTTGTTCGCGTGTAAATATAAGCGGTCAAAACATTTCATAAGATGCACAAATTATCATCTTAATACTGTAGAATGTTTCCTTGGACTTCCATTTAAACTCCCTGTGGACAGCTCTGGTTAGTATGTAGGCAATGCAGAGATCAAGCTTTTTATTAAAATGACGTTTTGCTTGACGCTTTCACTCTTGCTTAACTACGATCACAATTACCTATAACTCACAAAAGAACAAACGAAAATGAGTGATATCTTCGCAGTACAATTTTAGATATATAGTCAGTATTATTGCAAAATTTCAGCCAAATCCATACGAAAGAACGTTTTTAAAAGTAAGCGTGCATAGAGGAATTTGACACTGTACGCTGCATGTTAATTAGCCACTGAAATAAACACACGATGTCACGCTCGATGCAGTAAATTTTCACTCGGCGGGCGCTACTTTCGTACTTCAACTTCGGCGCTACTTTTAAAAGCGTTCTTTCATATGGATTTGGCTACAATTTTGCAATATTATTGACTATATTTAAAATTGTACTGCGAAGATATCACTCATTTTCGTTTGTTCTTTTGTGAGTTATAGGTAATTGTGATCGTAGTTATGAAAGAGTGAAAACGTCAAGCAAAACGTCATTTTAATAAAAAGCTCGATCTCTGCATTGCCTACATATTAACCAGAGCTGTTCACAGGGAGTTTAAATGAAAGTCCAAGGAAACATTCTACAGTATTAAGATGATAATTTGTGCATCTTATGAAATGTTTTGACCGCT
The DNA here is from genome assembly GCA_949775045.1 of Metridium senile. Classification (NCBI taxonomy): domain Eukaryota; kingdom Metazoa; phylum Cnidaria; class Anthozoa; order Actiniaria; family Metridiidae; genus Metridium; species Metridium senile. The sequence continues at coordinate 37,829,007 of OX459096.1, read as the reverse complement.
TATATTTACACGCGAACAAAATACACATTTAAATGTTTTCGTGATTTATTCGTTATCAAACAGATAACTTTTCTTCTAACTTTCCCAATTGATGTGCTAAACGTAGCAGGTTACAGCACATTTATTGTTTTTTCGCAATCAGCTCAAATTCAAAAGATATTTAAGAAAAACCATTTTACAAACAAGTTGTTTATCGTTGCTATGGAAACTTTGATTAGCATAATTAAAACATCGTTCAAAACTTTCATCCAAGACGGTCATTTTGTGTAAAATTCACATTCATGGGGTGAATGTAAGATCATGTAATTGCGAATTCAAAAAGGGATGTGTGCGCCATTTAAAACTACCTTGTTGGAAATCTATATTGATTGATTTGTTCATATTGAATCATGTAGAAGAAAGCGCGGTCTTTATCACAGTACAATATATGTTTATTTAGTACCTGATATACATTAATTTAAATGTCAAAAAATGTTTACATTAATAAAGGTACATGCTACCTATAATAACCATATTGGTTAGCCGAGTCTTTGATAAGGCTTTGTTCTCCAGTGAAATCTACTTTAGTTGTTGGAGCATGGCAGTGACGTTGCTGGATAGATATTCGAGATCGTTGCTGTTATATCTTTTGCGCAAATTATGCCAGGCTGTTTTGCTATAGTTTACCAATGTTGGTATGCAATAAAAGTATGAAGACAATTGCATGTTATTATACATTTTGCAGATACTACATTTATCATTGTCAAGTTCCCAGGCTCTCTCGGTCACGGAATGCTGTTTTCAGTGAAGATAGCTTTTGAAATAAATTTTGCTTCATTCACTATATTGTTGTTTACTACAGTAAAAACCCGCATATAAGAACACCCATTTTTGGAGTTCAGGCTGATTTTGTTCTTATTTAACGGATGTTTACTGAAAAATCAGCCTGAAGGTGTTCTTAAGATGTTCTTAAAATCAATGTTTCTAAAATATATATTACTATATAGACTACCAATACATGTAGATGATATCAACATGTAAGTCCAAAAATGTTATTAAAAAAAATCTTGACTGCAATAATAATATCAAAACAGTAGAAAAATAAATTATTGTCAGGTCAGGCTTGGAGTCTGCTACTGGTAACACTGTAATCCAGTACAGTACAACCTTTTGCAATCCAGGTCTAGCACATAAATATTGATCTTATTTTTTTAAGAACACTTTTTAATTTTTCAGGCTGATTGTGTTCTTATTTACATGGTACTTAAAACGCCAAAATTCAGGCTGGGTGTTCTTAACCCACTTGTTCTTATATGCGGGTTTTTACTGTAGTCTACATTATGTATAATAAAATTATCAAGACCTCGAGTCTGTGTTATCTACAGACCTCGGTCTTGATAATTTACGATACCATGCTCAACCTCGCCCAGTATTCACTGTGCATTAGAGGTTTGGCAGTCTCATGCAAATTGAGCGTGGCGGATCACATTCAAGTTGGTTAACGCCCAGGCCGCGCTAGCGTGCTGTCTCAACAAGTTTACGAGACTTACCAATTCTTCACATTACATTTGATCTTGACAAGAAAGCCCTAGGAATGCGGCCAGGAAGACTTCGTTGGAATCAAAGCTTTTGTCTTTCATCAAAGATAAATATTAACTGCATTGAGCTTATTTTTAAGTAGTTGATAGGATTTCATAGGACCAGAAAAAGATCCATTTTTATTGTGTGGTCATTTTAGACTTCCTGTATAAATCCTTAGTGCACATTATTTACTGTTCAACAAACCATTCCTGAGCGTTGTATATTAGTAAGAATTAATACAAGTGGCAATTAGCGCTAATAGCTTTTGAATGTCCAACCAACAAATGATTGAAGAACAATAGCAATGGAATAAAGGGCTTTTCAAATGGCAGATTGTGTATTGGCTTTGAAACCTGGCCGACCAATTAATAAATATTATAGACGGCAAAACTCAAAGCAAGCTCGGTGTTGAGCGACAATAGTAATGGTTTGTTTACCGATTGACTGTGAATCAGGAAAAAGGTTGTTCACACATAGACAGTGAATGATTGGAGCCATTTAGCCCTTTTTAAAACAATGCTTTCGGTGTATAAGTGAAATACAGATACATGAGAAAAATATCTTTAATAAAACATGTAGACTAGTTACTAGCATTAATCGTCTCAATAGTTCTATTACATTTAAAAGTTGTCTACGAAAAAAATTGAACTGTAACAAATATATTTTGTTTGATTTGTATGCTGTATTTGATATATACAGAGTATGATACGTGTTTTTAATTGATAATATCAACACTACTTAGTGAAATTCTTTAATATAATTTAGACATTGTCAAAACATGGACTTAGAATTAATCCTGGTTCTTAGACGCACGATTCTCTATTAGTAACATTTAAAGCAATGTAATCTCCAATTTCTGCAACGAAGCCCAGTTCATAGAGAATTAAAGCCCGCCCTATTACAAGCAGCATATTTTCACTGTTTGCTAGCTCAAGGACACTATACATATCGTCAGTTAATAGGGTGACATTAGCACCAGCTTTAAGTAGGGCAGCAACGCAGGAGACATTTTCATGATATACAGCATCGTGTAAAGGCGTCCATCCATGTTCGTCTCTAATGTTCACTTCAGCTCCTTGGTCAACGAGCAGCTGTAAACAATCATAGCTACCTTCAATTACGGCCCGATGTAGAGGCGTGAGTCCATTCGAGCCTGGACGATTTATATCCAATTTGGTTGATTTAATCAAATGACATGCTTCTACAAACTCGTCATTAACAATTGCAATGTCTAGTAAAACTTCAGATGGAAAACGCACTTGTTTTTTCTCTTTAGATTTCGAGATATTTTGTTTTAGAATAGATGCATTTCGTGTTGGATGGGTCTTTCGTCGTACTTTGGTCTTCTTTGCCGGGTTCTTTGTTTCACTAAGATCTCTATTTCGATTAGAATCAATAGCATTGAGTTCCTGTTGTGTAAGTGGTGACGTTTTTCTTCTTTGTTTAGGCGATGCATTATTTCCCCTGTCACAGGAGTCTGTTGTAGAACAAACTGTCGATACCAAGTCATTATTAGACATTCCAACATCCATTCCAATGTATCCTGAATCACAAATACTTAATTCTGATACGTTTGATAGACTTGTTTTAGTAGAATCACACTCTTTTATGTCCAGAACGTCTGTGACTTTAAGTTGACCCAAGTAACCTGTCAAAGAAGGAAGAATGCGTTTCTCTGGAGGAAACTTGTGTCTTAATTTATTTTCTTTTTGCTTGATCTTTTTTGGTTTGTTCATTTTTTTGATTTTTTCCCGTAAAAGGGTCTCGTTTCCATCTTTTGCCATTGCCCTGGCCAATAACAATATCATTTCACCGTCACTTGCGCAATCTAGCGGAATTTGCTTACTATCTGATACCGCTACTGTATTTGCTCCATATTGGAGAAGAAGCTGAGCCATCAAGTGGTTATTATCGATAGCTGCTAGATGGAGAGCTGTCCGTCCTTGTTTGTCTTTTGCATCAACGTTTACTCCTTGTTGGTCCAGTATAGTAGTGACCAATAACAAGTCGTCTTGCATACATCCTTTGTGAAGAGCTTCAGCAGGCATCTTGAAAAACCAATACCGTAGCTGATATTAGTTAGATCTAGTAAACACTTGTATTCAGTCTGGAAGCCTCTCTCGCTTTCTCTGATTATCGCCGTCCGGTTAACAAGTCGTTGACAGTGTAACTGAGATCCATTCAAACTTCACATGGTTTATATAAACCTAATCTATTCTTTACACGTTGCCGTAGTTATTGTGTTTTTGTTTGAGTAACGTCATCTCCCTTGGGTGATGACATCGATTCTTTAATTAGCGTTCATGGATGAAGACTTGTAGAAGAGCCTTTTTACCCCCTGGACAAGAAGGCTAAGGACCTTTTTATGAGTTGATTTCCTCTGATCCAATATACAATCTTCATATGGAAATATTCCCATGCAATATATTGAAGTCTGCTTATATCATATGTTATTTTTATTGTTCTCGCACGCATCTCTAAAGTTTGCTTTTCTTTTCATTTTAAAATATCGCTTGTTCGCTAATCAAGAGCATGGGCTCCAAGGAACTTCTGCAACTCATTTTCACGTCCAAGCAGGGTTGTTTTGCATTCTAATAATATAAGGCTATACAGTCTATTTTGTTAACTATTATAAGTGATACCGGCAATTGTTTTTATATTCTTAAACTACTTGTTTTTCAAGTCTTTGATTTTTCCGTCACAAACAATAAGGTCTATTAGGGTTATTATTACCCAGTAACAATACATTAATAGAGTCCCTTTCAGGCTATGGCGAACAATTAGCCAGCTATCAATGAAGGCTTTTCATTATTCCGACAGAGTATTAATTAATATAACAGTATACTTGAAATAACACTCTTTTGACGTTTGAAAGCGTTTATCAAATCGTAGGTAATATGATGAAATTTGTAACACCGTTAAAAATGTTGACTTAAAAGTAAAAGCCTTTTTAACTCCATCGGAGGGCTAAAGCTCGAAATGTCAGTAACGTTAAGTCAACATTTTTTACGGTGTTACAAATTTCATTATATTACCTATCGTTATCGGCAAACACCGACGCTCGCTAGTTTCCGATTTTCAAATAATTTACTTTAATTATTATTTCATTTTTTAACAAATACACATACATTATTTTTATTATCATCAAAAATGAAACCATTGGAGCCGAAAAGTGTAGCTAGACACTTATGTCCTTTACTACACCGACTTGATCAATGCCACCGCTTTGAAAGTACCAGTGTAGCCAGACACTCCCCTCTCATTAGATAACCTAGCTTATAATACATCATAGTTAATAACTATGGCTACGTACACGCGGCCTAGTAACACCGCCACAATTGTCATCTGTAAAACTAGCATGATACTCCTCTTTTCGGCAACATGAAGTGTAGTAACTGCTTTGAACCGCCGAGCGTAGCAATAAACTTTCTTCAACCTCTCCTCAGCCACTCAGAATCGATTTTCAATCGAGGCTGCGATTGATACTTAAGCAACTCCGATCCAGATCAAGAAAAACCGACACATTACAAATCAATAATAATACCGCGTTCAATTTGGTCCTATTTTTGACTTATTTCCAAGTTTGTAGCGCTGCGTCATGTGCATAAGAGAGCTGCTTCGCAGGTATAATAGTGCTACATTCTGCCAAAACACTTTTTCCACGAACTCATGTCCTTGCCGACAACGTCATCCATCTTGGTGGACGCTTCTTCCTCTACCAAGAAACAAACTACCTCTCAGCACTGGTCCTCTACACATGTCGCCGCTAACCATCTACCACATACCATGCAACGCCAAGACTCGCCTACTGGATTCGGATCTTGTCCTATCACCATTACCATCACATACCCCATCTTCAGACAAAATCGTTTCGAATTCATCCCGTGGTCTCCTTCAGAAAACAGTTCTGCCATCAACCTCCACTTCGAGTCACTCCACATTCTCCCTCTACACCGTTCAACAAGTCCGTAACAACAGCTTATAGACGAACGATGGCGATTTCCAGTGACAGCTAAACTACAATAAGTCAACAAAGATATCAGCGCCATTCATGAAGTCACAGTTACACCTGTAGCTCTTATCATCGCTCGCTCTGTGCCTCGCTGGTATAAACACAATTATTTCCATAGTTTTTTGCTGCTACCAACGTCGTCAACGACAACGAAATCTACAACTAGTCTTAAAAGTTTCCTCATCCTCACGCCTCACACTTCCAAGAAAAAGAAACCAACAAAATACCAACCAAAAAACAGCAGGATATGAAGAACATAATCCTTCATTAGTTTCACAACTGATAGGAGCTAGGTGTGGGGCGAAGTGGTTCTGGGCGTCTCGACCGAAAGATGATGATGATGATGAATAGGATCATGCGTACAAGCTAGTACTCTTTGTGAAGGACACGTATTATTTATCTTCATATAATGAGCATATAACATTTTTTTAGAAAATGTTATAAATATACCTCCAACACAAACGAATCTATATGATGAATAGTACGACAATTTATGATAAGGAATTTCTATAACCTTAGTTTTTATTACTTATAGATAATACGCGCCTAGTTGATGCAAATATAATCTCCTTCTCATTTAGAGAACAGTTGATGAATAATAATTAAGTATAAAACCTTTAGTCATAGTAACTTTAGTCAGTAGTTGTAACAGTAGTTGTATAGATCAGCGCAGATAAACTCTGATAGTATTGTACTTAAGTATATGTCCAGTACCGAATAAATAGTTAGCCCTGATATCTGGTCTTAATTGGAGTACCGCTCTATACCCTTTTACTGGTCAACCCGGTTATACCACAATAACTAGTTTACATAGCTAGGATATAAAGTGCGATTTAGATCGCTACGGACAGTAGAGAAAGAAACTTCATTAATCTAGACAACTGTCAATCAAATATGTAGCTTTATTTGATTGGTTGTTGACGTCATCGTTTTTTTATTGACGTAATGTTCACTAGCAAGCGTTACACGGGTTAAAGAGAGAAAAAATCCGGATGTGACGCAGGACGCAGGCTAAATGTTTAGTATTAATATTCAGATGATGTACTCTCCTTTTCATTTCTACTCGACCTGTTATTACCCAGGGTACCCAGCAAATCATTTCAGAAATGGTATATTCATAAAAGGCTGTATGTAGTGGTAGTTTTGTATTAAAAGGAACGTAAAGAAGGTTCTGAAACTTACTGACGTTTCGGGTGCTAGTGGCTTTCCTCGGAGTAATTGAACCAGCTATTTCGAATGATTGTATAATAATTCATTCTAATTTATTAATTAAAATCCGAACACTACTGGCTCAATTTATCAAAGACATTAACTGCTTCTTATAGCAAAGTCAAGAAATAAAATCAAAACTCATGAGGAAATATAACAATTATATTTTTCTGTATAAATAATATATCCAACAATTTATTTTCTGATGTAAATAGTGGTGAATAAGGAATGTAATATTTATGTACATGAATATTAATAAAGCACATGTTAAAAAAAAAACTGTCTGAACCTGATGTGTCAAGATCTAGATGACACCGAAACGTCTTCCAAATTTTCTATCCATTAGTTTTTCTGGATAGTATACACCTATTTCAAAAACGTTGTTAGAAGGAGATCTGAATCTACAATCTGAGACCAAAATGAATTCTGGGGTACGGGAGTTTTTTCTCATTAAAAATTCGTTTGCGTGCACTTTTTGAGTTGCACTAAATGTCGTGGGTCGTGGGTCGTGGGTACGAAGTCGTGGGTCGTGGGTAAAGTCGTGGGTACCAAAAATTATTCAAAATCACATAAAAATCACATAGAAATAAAGAGAAACATGTAAATACTCAAAAGATACAAGTATCCGTGCAGAAACATTAAATAATAACAATCGAAGTAAAATAAACACCGTATTTCATCAACTAAAAGTTAGCCGGACTACCTTCAACTGTATTCAATTCAATTTTGTAGAATGGGTTTTTAGAGTACTCATCAGTAGTTCAAGGCGATTTATATCATATTATATTTTTTTCTATTTTTTTACTAAACAACTAGTTTTACATGGGATTATGGGAGCTTGCATTTTTTTCTTCACCTCATTGTAATATGTTCCCATGTATATAATACACTCGATTGCAGAATCGTTGTAGTATACATTCATACAAATACCTAATTTATTCAATAGATTTAATGAGTTGCCAAAGAGAAAACTCACTTTATTTTTCATTTACTCCACCCAAGAAGTATTGAAGTATATTTTTCTTGTCTATTTCAATTCCTCTTATAGATTACAAAACAGTTGATTTTGCGAGTTAAATGCATGTGCTTTCATCTGCTTTTGCATCTAATTATATAGAGTGGTTTTCATTGATTCGTGAAACAAAGTGTACTAATTAGAGTGTAATAGTCAAATTCAAACAATAGAAAACAAACCAAAAAGGCTAAAGTTTGTTTCACGGGCTTGTGAAAAACACTATTTGCATATTTGTATAGAGTGGTTTTCATTAACCCGTGAAACACACTTTAGCGTAATAGTGCTTTATTACACTTTAACTTTACTTTGTGTTTTATAAACATTTGTTCAATAGTACTATTACACATTAATACACTTTATTACTCTTTCCCTATTACACTTTGTTTCACGGGTTAATGAAAACCACTCTAATTGTAGAGTGCATTCACTATAGTTTGCTAACAAAATCGTGAAAATTAGTACAAAATCCTTTGTCTTCTATTGTTTAATTAGTGCAATTTTGTGCAATTTCTTACATGCAAAGTGTTTCACGGATATAATAAATGCACTCTATACCGGCAACGTTTCTGAAATCGAGTGTGTATATATATATATTTATAAACTTTGGACCGGGTCCAATGTACACTTTTAGAGAATATGATGTACTGTTGTTTCGCTGTTATCGGTTCACGAACAAATCATTGATAGGTTTTAAAGAGACTATGATTTTGCGTTTGAGTGAGTTTTGACGCGGAAATGAATATTATTGAATAGAGCGGGTCGCCACGAATTTTCTATATTTTTTTATAGACATCACTGCTCCAGATACAAATTATTTTATATGAAAAAATGTCAATAAAATTACTAATACCTTGCAGATTGTTTATTTTACTTCGATTGTTATTATTTAATGTTTCTGCACGGATACTTGTATCTTTTGAGTATTTACATGTTTCTCTTTATTTCTATGTGATTTTTATGTGATTTTGAATAATTTTTGGTACCCACGACTTTACCCACGACCCACGACTTCGTACCCACGACCCACGACCCACGACATTTAGTGCAACTCGCACTTTTTGGCTTCGAATATGGCGATGGTAAATATAAATAATCTGAAGGTGCTAAGCCAAAAAAAAAAGGGCCAATTCATTTCGGTCTCAGATTGCAGATTGCAGATCTTCTTCTGACAATGTTTTTTGAAATAAGTGTATAATATATTAAAGTAAAGAACGAACAAAAACTACTGTTATCCATCCATTGCGCTTGTCGTCATTATGCGACATGCTCTTTTGATCATACATGCATGTTTTTAAATAAGGGTTGGAAAAAGACGCTGATTAATAGATTTGTTTTTGTATATCGTTCTAGTGTACTAGATTTAAAACACGATTATCATCATCGGTAACCATTTTGCTTTGCGGAAAAAGAAAAAAAAAACTCAATCCCTTTGAGTATACTGTGTTTACCAATCTGGATTTCTTTATTTGCTATAAAAAACACGTATACAGGAAAAGCAAACCTGAGCGTAGACAGACATACATGAAGGAATTAACCGGGTAAACAAACTGTCGACGGAAACAAATAAACCATTCACTTCACTATTTAAAATACTATATAGTTAGAAAATGATATCTGGTGTCTTTTATTATTTTGTATCAGCCTCCCCAAGTGCGTTCCAGAATTGCGGTACTATAAATTATTTCTTATAGATTGGTTTTTGATTTTAAAAACTTACTAAAACAGTACGTCAAGTAAACATGGCTAAAGCCTTTAATCGTAACGGAACGTTAACACTAGTCATGTTTGCAAAACAATAAATAGTTTAAATTCCATAGCATGTGTGTCCTGTTGACGTACGTTTCATTAAGCGCGGTGGAAACTTTACGTTGGTTAAGTCATTTGTACGTGTTAGATAATACGTTATAGTCATAGTACGTGTTAGATAGTACGTTATAGTCCTAGTACGTGTTTCGATACTTGTAGGACTCGCACCAAACACCTTCGATCATAAACTGCCATATGTATACTGTATGTATACGAGTCCAAAACAACCCTTTTGGGATTATTACACTGACCGGCTATGAGCAGTCCTTTTTGTTAAAACAGTAAATTGTCTGGATGCACATATGCATAAATACACGTAAGCACGTAAACATACTTAAGGTATTAGTCCATTTATTGTACAGGCAACACTACACAATGGTTTGATCGAATTTTAATCACTTAATTGGCACTTCAAAGAGTTTTCATGAAAAGAGAATTGTTTTACAGCGGTCCATTATTGAATTAAAGCCATAAAGTAGTCTCTAGGGGATTGAACCAAAGTACATAAGGCCGGTGCTTACATATCAGTGCTAGTACAACTCCAAACTATTCTAAGGATTCGCTCACCATCTTGCAAAGTCACGACGAAAAGTACTAAAGAAGTTTGCTGTTTCTAAAGTTTGTTTCTATTTTCAAAAATTGAGTAATCCTTCAAAGAGATACCGACCGTGTCTAGTATTAAGGTTCACAGCCACACTAGAATTTTACTGAACAAGTTGGTTGCATTGTTACAACGAAGGCAGGGTGTGATTTTATGAAGGACAACCAATACCAAACTGAAATAACGATGATGCGCTATCGATCATGTACTGTAGCTACTGCTTCCAACTTGACTCGAGAGTTTCCTGAGATGGAGCACTATGGAGCAATTGATAATACTGACGATGATACAGACACTCTCGACAAAGCTGACAGTGAAAACTCGGTGTTTGAAAGTCCTTCCCAAAGTAGAAAATCACATAGTTTAGAATCTAGGGATTCACTGAGGTTGATTAAACAGCGACGAGATTCCAGTTTATGGAGTATGTTCCATCAAACAAAAAGGATGGTTTATAATAGAAGGGGAGGAGAAGAGCATTCCAGGCCAACAATAAAAGGCAGGAGCATTTCAGCACCTACTAATGGTTTAAAAATAGACTATGGTACTATACCTATGGATAACAAAGAAGCTCCCAACTCACAAGGCATTGCTAATGAATTAAACCAAGAGGTATTTGATATTGAACCGAGCAGGGCGATGAATGAAGACAAGAGGGTAAAGTTCTACAGAGAAGCTTTGCTACACGACGCGATACAGCGGGATGATTTAAATGAGCTTTGTGACTTATTAAATAAGAACAAAGACATTGACCTTGAATTACCAGACAGCTTTGGAATAACACCGTTACATCGTGCAGCTATTGAAGGCTCATACCGCTGTATGAACCTGTTATTGACACGAAACGTGAACGTCAAAGTGCGTGACATTTACGGTTGGACACCGTTACACGACGCGGTCTATCATGGAAATATCCGCTGTGCTGCTGCGCTAATAACAGCTGGCTCAAACGTGGAAGCTGAAACAAATGATTTTACTACACCAGTTGAGATGGCACATGAAGATGAAATGTTACTACTTGTAGGTCGTGCTATGACTAGTCCTGGCTATGTATATGATCCTGATAGAGAAACCTTGGTCTAAATACAGACATGTACCAATAATGTTACTACTTGTAGGTCGTGCTATGACAAGTCCTGGCTATGTCAGTATATGATCCTGATAGAGAAACCTTGGTCTAAATACACACATGTACCAATAATGTTACTACTTGTAGGTCGTGCTATGACAAGTCCTGGCTATGTCAGTATATGATCCTGATAGAGAAACCTTGGTCTAAATACACACATGTACCAATAATGTTACTACTTGTAGGTCGTGCTATGACAAGTCCTGGCTATGTCAGTATATGATCCTGATAGAGAAACCTTGGTCTAAATACACACATGTACCAATAATGTTACTACTTGTAGGTCGTGCTATGACAAGTCCTGGCTGATAGACAAGTCCTCCTGATAGAGAGACCAGTCTAACTGTTCACTGACAAGTAGGGGCAACGTGAAATAAGTGCTTTTTGATATGAAAAACGTTTACTGCATAAGCTATATGAACATGAATTGCAAGGTGTCACCTCTTTCGAAAATGAAAATGTTTACTCAGCACTGGCTCCTTTAATTTTTCATTATTCCTATCAATGTCAACGTTCTTAAAAAGGCATACATAATTATAGTAAAACATTGTATCGTTGACTGATGATATAATTACGTCGGTCGGTTCAGTGGTACATATATACAACATTTGATACATTGAGGAAAATCAGTATTTAATAACGCTTACAAAATGTAGCTTTAATTTGTAATTTAATTAACGAAAAAGAACATCGGCTAAATCAATTGATGTATCTGTTCGCATAAAACATTTCTTATACTGTTTGTTTACCAAAACAAATTGCAATAAGTCTTCAATGTAACCCCCGTCTTTAGTTTCAATTCCATTTACAACGGATCATAAGGGTGGGATCCACTCCAAAAACTGCTGCAAGGGAGACAAGATTGCAATTTGCTTCTAAAACATATAACCAGAACTTTTAATAAAGTATGTAAAAACGTTTCAATGTTCTGTTAATTTATGGTACAAGTAAGTACAACTAAGCAAGTCAACTTAATAAAAAGGAACACTAGTCGTTATCGTAATGTTGTGCTTTGTGCTCTTGTTTCCTTTAACCCAGCCCCCACTAAGCATTGTTGGTTAGAAAACCAACCCATGGATGGTGGGTGGCACGCTTCAGACCGTCCCGGCATTAGTAGGGTATTTGTTTCTGGCTAGAAGCTAGGATTACTGATTGCGAACAAGTATAGTTGACGTGCAAATAGAGAAAACTGCAAAGGTTACTTAATAGTTATTTTTGCTGCATGAGATTGTTGTTTTGTACAAAAGTAACAATGAAGTTGTAAACTTGTTAAACGTAATTTTCAATTTTCACGCACCATTCAATTGAACCTCCCCCATGTCTAAATGTTACTTAAATCGTAAATTCCCCAACTGTCTGCGGGTCGCGGGAGGTATCCATTGACTGATGCATTCCTCACTAATAAACTCTTGTTCTATACGTACACTAGAACAGCATGTTGATATAAACATAAAACTCCTAATGACCTAGACTGTCATAGTACTAGTTGTCATGGTAACTAGCTGGGTTACTACAGGATTTTGTACATGAAGAAATTGCAGCAATCTGTCTTGGATCTCGACTTCCTTCTTAGCTGATATCCACAGACCTAAGTCTGAGTTGTTCTTTGACTTGGCAATGTAGCTAAACACTTGACTGATGTTATGGACATTCTGTTCTACATTACAAGCAGCAAGAACTTCTTTACACACCATCAGGCAAATCAACTCCTGTTCTGTCCACTCCTGTGTGGGTAATGCATCATTAGATTCATCTTTAATACCTCCAGATTTGAGCTTGAATCCTTTACGAATTCTCTTCCGAGGAGATTCTCCCTCACTTATGTGTTCTGGTTGTTCTTCCTGGGGCTTTCCATTGCAGCAGTTGTAACAAAAGCAATTTGATGTGCAAGCAAGACCTGCTTTTGCACAACAGCAAGATGCTCGCAACTTGTTCTTACAAGCTTCTTTTACACTTTCCTTACGACTTGAGTTGCATTTACAAGATAAAGGGGTACCGGCCACTGGTTTGTTTTGGCAGTTGTAGCACTGGCAAAACACACAAGGTAGGTTGTCTGCAGCACATGGGCATCTGTTGTCGTTAGGGTCACAGAACGTTTTAGAAGTTTCATTTTTATATTTGCTTTGTTTTCCACATCTGCACTTGTATCTACTTGGATCAGGAGCTTGGATTTCTGTGAAAAGAAAAAAAAAGACAAACAAAATCATGATTTGTAAACATTTTACTATAAACCTACATCATGTGCAAAATTGTTGGGACATTGTCACTTTTTTATGAGTGTTTTCATTTTCGTTTCAAAAAATATACAAAATCTATCAATTTGATTTACAAACCCCCTTCCCCCTAAGCAATGTTGATTGGTCTTTCAAATGGAAACTATCGAGTAAACTAGTATAGGCTGCGTCGGTGTTTGATATAAATGATAGGTAATATAATGAAATTTGTAACACCGTAAAAAATGTTGACTTAACTTTACTGACGTTTCGAGCTTTAGCCCTTCGTCGAAGTAAAAAGGTCTTTCAAATGACAACCGTTTCACATTCCCACAATTCAACATTGATACAGGGGAGAGTGGGAAATGGAAAAATGATGTTGAAATATTTTTCATGTTAAAACCAGATAATGTCCCAAGGTATTTTGCACATGATTGTAGACCAGATAGAATTCATGCTGGACTCAAGAATGTGGTATGTTATAAGAATAGAAAAATGCCACTAATTTAATATAACATTTAAATCTCACAATGCAACTACTTCAACAGAGGACACCTAAACAAATTTCAAAATGAATATTTTTGAGATCAAATATGTGGAGGGTTCTCACAGCTGGCAGAGATGTTTCTTTTTCGATCTTGATGTATTTCATTCACACAATAAAAATATGTAGGATTTTATGCCAAATACCAAACAGAGATTCTATCGTAAATTCATATTAAGACTGAATGGTCCAATCCCAGGTGTAATCAATGTAGATGAGGCATGATCGCCCTGACGATCATGCCTCATCTACTTAAATTCATATTCTTGATCATGATTGGATAATTTTGTTTTGATGGCCTAGAAGAAGTTGCTGCACTGTAAGAGACATTCCAAACTAGTTTTAACAAAAATGAATGATCAATGGAAAAACAGTCCCTACATTAATGCAACATAATTAACATTGAAGTTGGAGTTGACTAAAAAAGAATACCTGTAAGGGAAAATGAGATTATACGCTTCCTTCTTACCAAATAATAGTTAGGGGTTTAAAAAAAAAACGTTAGGTTTTTTTTTTTATAAAAAAGTGCCTATTTTAATGTAGGTTATTGGTCCCTCTCCTAAAAAAGTTATTACAAGTTGTAACAGCACATGTGCGACCTCAGTTGACCCTATGTTATTTTGTTCAATGTAATCACCATAGCAACACTTATCTTGTAATTGTACACCCCTTAGTAAGTTGATCTTAGAGAGTCATTAAAAGCCCTCAAAATTTTAATGGGAAAGAACCAAACTAGATGTTTATGTTTTCTTTGTCTGGAATTGAGGCCATTTACTAAGTTACCCTGCCCTCTATAAGTGTAGCTGGTGCCATCACAGTCGAAATCTTGACGGCATTTAATGACTCTCTAAAATCAACACTAAATTAATAATATATTTGTGTTTACCTTTAGTAGCATCATAATGACCAGCAGCTGAGTGATTGTATGCAATGTAAATAGGATAAGCAGTTGTAAACTTGGTAGGAAGAAAAGGAAAGAACTTGACATTCTGCAGTGACGGGATTACAATGATTGGTAGTTGAAGAACATTTGCACATACTTTGATACACAGATCTCCAATATCACTGGCAAAGAAGCCATCTTCACTAAACTGCTTCAAATCTTGCTCAAAGTTCATGTTTGATACATCTATCCATTCTTTATAACCTGTAAAGTTTGTCTTAAGTTCTGTCACAAAAAGTTCTCTCAATTTAGCAGTATTATCATCTTGTGTCTTGTCCATCCCAATTGAATCCAAGAATGTTTTCAAATCTGGTGTTGACTGAGAAAGCTTTTCAACCTGAACTACAATACTTCTGAACAGACAATTGCCATCACCAGGTATGTGCTCAAGTTGTAGGCCATATTGAGCAAGATTCTTCTTTAGTATTTCAAAATTTTTGTCTTGTTCACTTGCTTGAGCGGTCAGCCTTACATAGGGAGAAATCCCAGTATTTGAAGAGAAAATGGGGAAATCTGATTGACCAAAAGATTTCTGGCATTTTTCTTTGAATGCAGAGATCAAATCTTGAATATGAAGAAGCCTTAGAAACATGTATTCAACAACATCGACTGTGATTACTAACATAGAGCTGACAGTCCCACTATCACTTTGTTGAGTACATTCAATTACCAAAGGCTCTACTCCTTCACTATCTGTGAAACCTTTCACATCAATCTTGCTTTGATCAAATTCACTAGTCTTTGCCTTGGGTTCTACATCATAAGCTTCTATAGGTGTTATTGGGATGACCTTTTTACCTTTAAATAAGTTCTTGCATTGTTTTTTACAGTTCCAAGCATAGATCAAACAAGTAAAAATGGCAAAGGCCATATCAGGTGTGATCACAGTCACACGACTTAGAAATGACTTTTGAATATATCTGTGGAATGGATCAATTTTCTCTGTTCCCTCCCCTGGAGGTATTCCTGACAAGCATCCACGCCTTATATGATGCCGCAGATAGTCCAGAGATTGCATGGTAGCTTCTGTCAATTTGCTTCTCCAGTTTGTTAACAAAAAGTCTAAATTTGCTTCAATCTCTAGGGGTGAAGTAGTCTCTTCCGTCCGTTTATCTTCCGTGGATGAGCTGCTGAAGATCTGCATCAATTTGTGAGCAAATACCATTGTGTCAGGATGGTCCTTAGGAAGTGTGTCTGTTACAGATTTGATGGCATGAACTATTCCCATCTTAACTGGAACTGTTGGGAACAATTGCTGATATACTCCTCTTATTATACAGCAGTCTGGTGCAAGAATGACATTTAACTCTTGTCCACTTGATTCCAATTTATGTTTGAATTCTATCAAGGAATCTTTTATATGTTCAAAGTTTTTAGATTTGATTGGCTTCCAAAAAACTACTTCACCATTTTCATTGAATCCAAAGAGTAAGTTTTCTAGATGCATATCTTTGCCTTCGCCATTACCTGGTCCTTTAACTTTGCACTTTTTCTCCATCTTATATGAGGTGTCTAAAACAAGAGTACTGCATTTGGTACTGTGCAAATGTCTTTTATATGCTTCACTTTTGCGTTCAAATAGCCATAAAAACAAATGCATCAATTTATCTCCACTGGTAAATGAGTACAGAATGTTATCTTGGAAGCTTTTAGTCACTTCTGTGATACCTGCAAGATTGCTTCTTTCTACAAACTTACGAAAATTCAGTGAGCCTATCATCTCCATGATCTCTTGAAATGTATGTCCCTGATTTACAGAAATTTGAAGGAAGTCAAGAAGATCGTTGGAGAAACCACTTTTGTAGTGGAGAACCATGGGTAGTTTTTTGGCTGTGTTTCCAGGAAGTTTGTCCAGGATTTCTGTTGTTCCTGACATGAAAGCATGGTGTTTATCTCTGCTCACGCAAACATAATAAGTCTGTACAAGAAGGATATTACCACCAACATCATAAATCATCCTAGGTGCACGTTCATTCCCTTTTGCCCCATGTAACGACTGAGCAAAACTTTGAACTTTCAACTGATGGTTACACTGTGGACATCGAAGTGGAATTTTGAAGTGCAATAATGGACACCATATGAACACCTTGGGTATCAAATGAGCTTTGTTAATGGGAATATAAATGACGTGGTCATATTTGGAATCTGTTGGGTTCTTCTTGAATTCATCAACGATTTCTTGTAGAATTTTTGATTCCTCTTCTCCAAGAATGACACACTGGTAATCATGGATGAGTAAGAGAAATGCTAACACGTAATAAAGTAAATGGCTTTCCATGGTAATAACCTGATAAATAATAAGAAATTAAAATAATTAATGGGATTTGTTTTATAGTGTATTCACTTCCTTTCCTTTGACTGACTGACAAGTCAATATTTAGCACTTAATGACTGGTCCTGAGTAAAACAGTTAGTTTTGTTTGAAACATTGAGATTTGAGGGAAACAAAATTAACTGATTTCCCAAGGGATCAGTCATGTTTTATTATATTACCCTATTCAAATGAAAAAACATTTTCTCTCCATTTTGAAAAATGTTTATTTACAAAAAAAATTTCGTTATGAATTACACATTTATGGATTTATTACCCGCACGGAGTTAAAGAGATTTATTTCCCTCCACGTGACGTGCTCTCGACCAATAAGAAAACAAGTTTGAATGGCTAGGATATATAATAATGTAAATTAGATATTTGAGTTGCTATCTTTTATTCCATTGGTGTTTCATTTCAATTCTTTTTTTTTTTGGCATAATAATGATTGTAATTATTATTTACGGACCACTATGGCTGAGATCATTATTTCAAGAGCACATGAAGTACTTGCCTCATTTGGCAAGGGAGTACTTCATGTAGCATCAACCAGTAGACTTCACTCACTTATGGCTGTAAAACATGGCTGTATAACATTTAATCTACGAAATATAGCTAACTTTCCATTGTTATTGAACGATTAATACAGGAAATGCACAAAGTATGAGTACGAACATGTTAAACAGTCACATTTAAAGATAAGAAAACTGCGAGATTTCATGACTATAAGTGTCCACATTTTACCCAGAAAACAGAATCTTCTGATTGTGAATATAATTTTCGATTTAAAAGTTTACGATTATCGATAGTCTCAAGAGGCTTTTTGTGTACAGTTCAGATCGATAGTATTTTTAGATGTGCTGAAGCATCTTGAAGCATGATGCACATTGTAAACAACGTGGCGCCCACAAATACACATCAATCGGTCCATTCCAGACCGTAGCAATGAAGTTTAACGCCTGTACAGCACAACGACACTTTGACAGTAGGCAATTACTTCATGTAAAAGTTACTATCATAACAATAACTTTAGATGTTGTTGACGAAAACATCGAAGGTCGTTTTGCCGCCATTACAGCCTGAAGATCTGACAGAGACAAACGCGCGAAAGCCGGCCACGTTTATCGTTGAATAGCTCTCACAACAGTCTTGTGAAAGAATTTGACTAAAGTTCTTACCTTGATTACTCTTTTTAGTAAGACAGTTAATGTGCTTAGTACGCAGAGTGGATCTAACGATAGTAAAATTCAATATTCTGCACAGCACAAGCTACATAACGTTGCATGCTCTCTCTGACAGTACAACTAGGTAGCCCCCAACCCTCCCAACCCTCCCAACCCTCCCCCCATAAAAAAAGTTTACTATATATTTTCATGGTCAGTTTGATCATGTCGGTAATGTTGATATTTTGTAGGTATAATTAAGGAAAATTATTCCGTACATACTTTTTTTTAGGTTAAATGACAAAGATAATAATTTTTTGTCGAAAAAGTCAGAAAAACTACCTAGAAGGACCTAGAAGACTGTCAATATTTTTTTAAACAGACGGTGGAGCTCCTGTGCCTTTTATCCCGGTAGTCACCAGACCTCCTTTTCTGATAAAAATCGATAAAAGTAAATGTTTCTGTAAATGTCTAAACAAAAAACGTTTAATTTAGGAACTTTATTAATATTTCATCAATGGAGAATGAAGAAGGAATTGATTTTAACAAACTGGAAAAAGAATTTAACCGAGCAGTGGAGGCAGATGCAAAATATCAACGAGAAAATGCTGCCAAGTTTCGGGCGGTTGAACAACGAGTTGGTAGCTATGAAGAATTCAAGGACATCGTTGCTGCATCGCACTTGAAACCCTTAGATAAGAAAGACAGGCTAGGTATGAAAACGTATGGTTAGATTTAAGAAATATGAGGAGTACTTAGGACTGCGGTATTCAGAAGAACTATTGACATATATAATGTGAACTTAACTATTTGAGGGCTGTATCATTCGTCTCATTTTGAAAACTATCAGAAAACGTAAATGTTCTAGATGGGAAATGGAGCCTGGGGAAGTGCTGAGGTTATCATTTCCTTATAGAAAAATTGATTATAAAATGAAATACAGTGCCTATTGTATATACAGAAGGACTACTTTATCTTACTATGGAAACCTTGTTTTGCTACAAAACCTAACATAATTTTTGGGGTATGGTTGGATTTGCTTCTGAACATAGAAAAATAAAGTGTTTTGATGGTTTTGATACAAGTAAAAGCTATTTGGAGTATTTTATGCCTTGTTTGTCAAAAAAGTTTATATTACGTGAGAGACCATTTGATATTTGGCGAGGGGCTATATACTTCCAAAAAATATTGAGTAAGGTCTTGACCCTTAACAAATACAGTCTGACTGTGCAAAATCAAATAAGCAAAAATATATCGAGTGAGGTTGTAAAAAATTATTGTGCAACACTTGAGCTAACAAAACCATAGCAAATATGGCACAATAATAAATATAACATTGGCTCATCTTTACGAAAATATTATGTAGTTTTTAACTGAGTGTGAGAATAATATTTATAAAATAATATTTATATTGTTATTTCCTATTTTACACCAAGATCAAGTGAAAATCAAGCAACCTTGGAATACTTTGGCTAGTGGACAAAATAAATCAGATGTTTCTACACCTACTTCATCATCTGTGAAGACCAAATCCTCACAACAGACACTTACATCTCATACCTTCACCAAAACATGGAAATATGAACTAAAAACATCACAAGAGCAATATATCTATCTTTGTAAAACAGGAGGTAAAGATATTGGACAAATTTTCAAGTCAGAAATCCCTATGGGTCTATTTGGAGAATTTATGGAAGTCTTACATCAAAACTTCCAAGTACATGATTGTGATAACATTGTTGACATTCTTTGGCACTTGTCTACCACAAAGAGATTTAGTTTGACTGTAGAGTTTCTCAGCAGCAAAGAGAAAGATCTTTTAAAGAAAATATTTAGAAAATTTGAAGAAGTACATACTGATGAGTGTCCAAGTAAGGAAGAAGGGGATGATCGACTAAAGGAGCTGGCTACAATATACAAGGTGGAATTATAGTACATCCTTGACTGACAAATATAATTATAAACATACTCTCATTGGCTATAAATTAATGTTCAAAAACTCATGAATAATTAATGAGCATTTTGTACCAATAGCATCACGCAAATAAGTCACATGGTTTTAAACCTGATAAAACTCTCCTGCTCATTTATTAAACAGTACATAGAGTGCCGAGACTAAATGAATGACCAGGTAACTGATTGTTTTGACGCATCATTTCTGAAACATTTTTGACAACAACTTAGTACTGGTTAGGAGTTGTCGACATTTAATGATATTTTTAAATTATCTGGTGCTACGATGTTGTCAATTATTGGATCATTCATAAAATATTTTGAATGTATAACATTGAATATTGTTCATGGCTGAATGCATCAGGCAAACATGTAAAGTATATTTGTATATAAAATCTACAAATACTGGGTTTTAAAAATATGTTTGTATAGACCCTTTTAATAAGTTCCAAAGTGTTGTGGTTTCCGCGCTTGACGTCAAATTTATTCTTTTCAATTCCTTTCATATTATACAGATTTCAAAAGAATAAATTTGACGTCAAGCGCGGAAAACACAACACTTCGGGACTTATTAAAAGGGTCTATAGGGCACTAGAGAAAATGAAAGAGACAACACTAAACATTTTGACTTCAACAGAAGTTTAATCAAACTACCATGCCATTGTTTTTAAATAGTATACAAGCTTATTGAAATTCTATCTAGCTTCCTCAGCAGGCAGCTCATTTCCTTCTTTGGGCTTTCTTTGTTATGGTTTTATTGACCAAGAGGATACTCTTCCACTTTCCTAAACAGGAAACCTATGACAACAGTGATGCCTGTAGAGGAGGCTATTACAATTCATGCTCTGGGTCATTTTATTACTGAATGACTAAAAGTAGAGTTTTAACTTGTTTTTATTATGGTGCATATATATTTTAAATTTGTTACCCATATAAATATATGGTACAACAGCATTTGTTTTATCATTGTAAACTAACTAAAGACTAAGCTTCCTGTAGGCAATGCACAGCTACTTTTCTTTTGGAAGAAAAATAACAATACTTGTTCTGTTTTTATATTCAACAAAATAATGGATATAATCAAAAATATGAACTTATAATTTACAACTAAATTTACAAAAGCTTGTGGACGTTTACTTCTTATTAAATTATTGGCTGGATAAAAGTATTGTGGTTGTGATTTGTAATTTATGTGCATCATTTTGGGAATAATTTGAACTTGACATGGCAAAAACTTTTAGTATGATAATAACTGTAGTTATTATTTCGATTATTATATTATTTTTCTTAATGTAATTTCCAAAGTCACAAATACTATTACAGTGCAAATACAATGCATGGGACAACTTTCTGTAACTTGTATCCTAAATAAATCAGATTACAAAATTTAGTTCAATATCTTTGTAAACAACCAATAAGCACATTGATCAAAGCACATCAATTTAAATACTGCAATATGATTGGTCAAAACATATCTAATAAATAAATTTTGCAATCTGATTGGTTGGAGTATCTACACTTAATACTTGGTATATTAATTACCAACATCCCTATAAAATAATTTTAACCTGGCTTATAAATAAACATGGAGACTACTTAAAAACCAATCCTATGACAAGCTATGTTTTCTATATTTCATGCACTGTTATGTCAGCACATTTCATATTATATTTTACAAAAAGTAATAATGTCTACACACAATATTTAATGTGAATATCAGTAACAATTATTTATGTTTACTCAAATTAATTTTCTAGGAAAAAAGGCAATTATTTCAGTTGATATCAAACTTTCATTTTGGGTCTTTACAGCGTGACGCACCTTACCGTGGCCACCTCATTAAAGTTTTGTACAAGTTAACCAATCAGAAAGCGAGAATTTGACCTTAATGTAAAAGACACGCCGAGTGTCAAACGGTAAACACTTTGAAATGTTCAAAGCGAAGACAAGAGTGAAGTAGTGTCTGAAAAACCTCTCAGGATGTTTAAATTTGAAAAGGTGAAGCAAATAATTTGAAAAGAGAAACTTTTGAACGCTAAGCTAACTTGTATAAAACTTTAATTGGGTGGCCACGGTAAGGTGTGTCACAATGTAAAGACCCAGAATGGAAACAAATCATCCACGATAAACGCCAACATGTGTATGAAGTTATGTTTGAATTTACTCAATCAGTGTTTTAAAGTATGTCCTTGATTATGTTGGTATTTGCATATATTTATAATAAATATACTATTTTAAAACATTTCGCTGGATTGAAATGAGTGTTGAACATTTATCATGGTAAAGTTTTTTTGTGAGATAATTTTGCTAACATGGGATTTCAAATGATTGTAATAACAAATACTATGAAAATCACTAGAGTGGTCTGTTTACATGCTCGGAGTTGTATTTTTGTGTACATGACTATTTATGAATAACTTGATTGGCCAAAAGCAATAATTGTACAAAAACAAGAAATAATTTTAAACAGGCATTTAATTAACCACTAGTGATTTCCATAGTGTGCTTTTCTGTTATTATGAACATATTAAGACATTTACATTTGAGAGAATCAACTCCTATGGGTTATATCATATGGTCTGACATTGATCAAGAAACAACTGTTGTTTTGAACTAGCATTACTCCCTAACACACACAAAAAAGACATGTTTTGACATATCTGAGAGACTTGTTGCTGATTAACAATAGCTTTTCAACTTGGTTGCAATATTTTGGTTTGGTGTATAATTTAAGGGAGATTTGCAGTGCCTTTCATAATTAAACAACGTTCAAACAACATGGAAAAGGTGGTTTACGCTGCTATCAATCAAAAATAATCAATTGTTACATTTTATATTTTGATTGATGGCAGTGAAAAATGCCTTTTACATGTCTGATATTCAATGGCTGCAATATTATGAAGGGCACTTAAATGTCTGATATTAATAAGATCTTGTTACAAAATGAGCAAATTAGGGCATTGTGACTTAGCATAAGAGTTGTATTTTAAAATTATAGATACATTCCATTAATAAGGTAATCCACATCGTCTGTGGCAAATGCTTTCCTTCTTAAACGACTCTTCATCACTCTAAGTCGTAACACCACTAGAATGAGCAAGACAAGAGATACCACAAGGAAGATAGCCAGGGGCACAACTGCTTTGTTCTCTACGATACGGAGATGACTTGTTTCAATAACCACTACATCTGATATGTTCCTAGCCCTGTTGCTTTCATCATTGACTTTAGGTGGACTATTGGTGATTGGCTTTTCAACTGCAATAAAAGTACACATTAAGTTAAACAATTATTGTAATGTTAAATATCACATCATTATTTTGAAAACTCGAGACAAACAATCATTACCATTACATTAAACATTTTGCACACAACTCTATTCACATGTTGTTCCTTGCTGAGGGAGGAGAACCTCAACAAACCCTGGCATGGAAGAGAACAACACATCAAACAAACTCAACTCAAATCCATGTCAGAGCCAAGGTTTGAACTTGGAACAAAGTGGTGAGGAGTAAAACCACTACACCACCCATTCATTCACTCCAACTATTCAATACTCATCTCAAAGTGTATCAGTTATCTCACCTGTAACTGCGGGTTTGGTTTTTGTGATGACATGATGGGTTATCAACTTGAGGGTTGTCTTGGGTGTCGGTTTCCTTGTGTTTTTTGTTTTTACAGGGGGCTTTGTGTATTTGGGATTATTATCAATAAATTCCCTCCAGTGATGGAATGTAGTTGGCTTTGCTGTAGGTTTTTCCGTTGCAAGGTTTGCTTTTCCATACTTTGGGTTATTATCAATGAACTTTCTCCATTCATGAAATGGAGGATCAGTTTCCTTTTTTCTTGCTTTATCATCAGATGTTGAAGTACTTGTACTTCTGTGCGATGCTGGTTTCTGCTTAGTGTAGTCGTGAAGACCTGTTTCTAGGTCTGTATTCTGGTCTTTATGATGTACTGGATGATTGTGTAAATCCTTGTTGTGTAAACGCTCTATTTCATTTAAGATGTTGGATTCAGAAAATTTATTGCTGCCGGAATGAGCTGGTTTTGGCTTGTGTCTATAATCTGTAAATACATGAATAATGTTTAAGCTGTAATAGACACAATACAGTAACTAGCATGTTCCAGAAATAACACACGCAAATTTATATTGTAATAAACTGTTACAAAGAGGGTTACTTTTTGACTTTTCAATCAAAATAGAACTATTATGCATGGTATATTAAATTGGTTTTAAAATAATAAAGGTTATCCATCATGGATATAAGATCAGTAGAATGTTGTTTGTTGGTATCATGAATGGCTGGACTGTGACAATTCTTTCTTCTGCTATAGTCTTATATCAGGAGATAAGGACCCAAACAAACAACATTCTGCTGATCTAAAGGGTGGCATGAGTGGCCTAGCGGTGAGAGCGCTGGCCTTTCACCACTGTAACCTGGGTTCAATTCCCTGCTCGGGCGACAAGTGAATAGAGTTTGTTTGACGTGTTGTTCTCTCTCATGCCACAAGAGTTTTTCTCCGGGTTATCCGGTTTTCCTCCCTCCGCCAAAATCAACATGTGAGCAGAGTTGTGTGTTGTAAATATGGAATGTAGTTGTAGTGAGTGTGAGTGAACCTCACAAAAGAGCCCTGACGGGGAGTGATGGTTGTAAAATAGTTTTTTTTTTAAATGTTATTTTCATTCAACTAAAGCCTCTCTTCTATAACAAAAGTTATAGAAGTCATTATTTTCTACTTACCATAACATTTCACTTTGTCACCATCATCATTAACGAATACTGCATGACAAGTCCCACATGTACTAAGCTTACAAACAGCCCAGGGATGAGAAGGGCAGGTTGCTGTAACACAAGGGTCAGAGTAGCACATAGCACTCGGAGCATCAGGAGGACAATCTATAGAAATATATTAAATATATATTATTTGTATTTGTATTTGATGCATACATGCAACCAACATAACCAGATTATACCAAAATGAAGTAACAATGTGTTATTTGGCTTTGACAAGATATACAACAATTCTAGAAGAGCTGGAGCTGCATAGAAAAAGAGGAACTGTCATTGCTATTTCTAAAAACAGTGAAAGTAGTTTACTATAAATAGTCACTAACTTGTAGATCATAAAAAAATATAACAGATGTTTTGTCAGTCAAGTCTTTGTCAGAGCTATTGAAGACTACAACAAAGAGTGTTACTGATGAACTCCATACTTCATTCATTACAAGTTAGTCATTACACTGAAATGGTTTTAATTTGACTACAAAAAAGGTTTGTTGAGTATGAAAGACTAAACAACTATTTCAAAATCAATGATACAAATAATATATTCAATTATGATTAATTATTAAATTGTTGAATATACCAACACTAGTTTCAGCACTAGCTATCATGGCGGGCACAAACGACCCCAAAAACGGACACCTAAAATGTCTGATTTTGTGTTATTTTTGCCTATTTTTGAAAATAACCATTATTATGTTATGAAATTTTCAGGAGTTGGTTTACTTAGTTAGCAAAAAATTTTGGAAAATTTTAAGGATGTTTTGACGTCATAGTGACGTCATAATAAAATGTTAAAATGGTATGGAAAATCTAATTTTATCGCAAGACAAGATTTTATGAATTACTATAATCACTTGTCCGATGTAGAACACGTTTTCGAAAATTTTATAAAATTTCGATGAAGGGAACTGGAGATATACGCGATTTAATGGCTGGTTTTGATGACGTCATCAGATTTGACGTCATTGAAAAATATTATTAATCATTAGAAGTAATTAATCATAGAAATTTTAATGTCATGTCATTAGACAACACTATCTCAGTAAATATAGCAAATATAATCAACTATTTCCCAGAAACGGGCCAATTTATAATCTTTTTTATTCATTGCTGACGTCATAATGACGTAACATGTTTTTTCTCCCTTTTTCAAAAATAAATTTCAGCTCTTTGAGCCCCAAAATCAAAATTCTACTCTCAACATATTTTCCGCCATCCCTTCCTCTTCAAATTCATATAAAAATATCAGAAAAATATTGTGAAATGAAAAAAAATTGCCAAGCAATATGTTTTCCTAAAGGTTTCTTATCAAAATTTTCACGCGAAAATTTTGCGGGAAATATTTTTGTTATTAAAAACGCCATAACTCAAGTTTCCGTCATCCAAATTCAAAACGGTTTTCAGTTTTAGAGTTCTTAGGAGAAGGCGCACGGCGGGCACGCGCGACCCCGAAATCGGAACGTTTCATCGCCGAAGCCGCCATATTGGCCGTTTTCAATTTTCGGTGGACTGGTGCCGAATTAGCGAAAACCGTTGACGGTATAATTCGGGAGCCGATCACTGCCTTCGGTTTATTCCGAAGGTTTATCGACTAATCGTATATGCTCGACGAAGGAAAGAGCTTAAATTTGATACCAAACTTGTCAACAAATATAGCTGTAAAGTCGACACTGTTTGCTTGAAAAAACACAGTTTGAACGACATTTCGCTATTCTCGCCTGAATACACTTTTATCGCCTTGGGAAAATTTTTTTTATGAAGGTTAAATAGTTTAAGTCTCTTGATTTTGTGATAGAATGTGAGTTGAACTAGAATTTGTTGACTCCAGATTTTGGATAAACTACTTAGATTTCGCGCGATAAGGTCTTTATTTATCGCGAAAACAATGCCGAGATTCGATCTTTCGAGCTTTAATAAGAAGAAGAAACAGTTGAGAGAAGGACATATTATGAAGTCAAGGGGCATCGACTCATTAGAACGGGATTTGAACTGATACCGACGACTTGATAAAGACAAAGTAGAGAGATCTACACGCGAAGACACTAACACTTGTGTCAGAAACTTGATGAAAAGGTGAGCAAAACCATATGATTTTCTTTATAAGGGATTGGATTTAATAATTCTTACAATGTTGTGATAATTTTCGATTTTGATTGTCGTGCAAACAATGCTTTAATCTGCTTTCAGATCAAGTTAACTTGAAGCTGAAGCAAAACAGATATATTGACATGTGAAATAAAGAATATTAACTATCATTATTGGCTTTCGGCTCTTCTATAGTATTTTTGCCTTCGTGTCATAGTATGAACAATAATATTGTTGATTTTTCGCTTAGCAACAAGCCGTGCGCACGTGTGACTGTCAGTAGCTTAACAAAACAGACAAACAGGCCATAAAATGCACAATCATACACAAGCTTATCACACTAATTGAATCACTATTTCGCTCTAGTTGTTTTTCATGGTTTCCTATTAAGTTTTAATGTGTTTCTCACACTGTATATTATAGTGGGGGTGGTGGTTTTGGGGGGGGGGGGGGGGGGTATGCAGAACATATCTTCAGCTGTTGACGGTTGTTCATTGCCTACACTCATCCCTTATAACAGGCTCATGCCTTTTATTAAGCAAATTCCTATTGGCAATGTTCACAACGTGTATGGCACTCTTTGTGAAGATATGGATTGAAGTGACAAGATGCATGAATGTTTCAGGGATTTAAAACAAACGACACTTTAATAGGCTTGCATAATTTTATTTAAATAATAGTCATATTTATGATTTAAAGTGGTTCAATAATCAGCCTCGTAAATTTTATGTCCCTAGGTGGAGTTGGTGCCCCTTGTGGAAAAGACGACACTGCTTGTGCATGGCTTATAGGGATTATTATCATAGGCTGGGAAGTGCCTGTAGCTCCAATGAGAATTATGTGCTCTTTGGAGCAAATTGTCTTGAGGATTGTGTATTTGAGTGCTAAAACAAAATTTATCATTTGAATTAACATGACGTATACCAAACATAAGGGAATATCGTGCCTACCACCAGCAAGTATTTATTTTTATTATCACAGTCAATGCAGTTCTTTTAGTTTAAAATCACATACAAAAATGCCATTATTTTGAAATCCTCTTTATTGACAACTCTGTATTGCTAGTTCAAAAATATCTCAATTGAGTAATAAAGATTATGCAAAGGTAATTCTAATTCTAATGTGTTAGAGTGCCATCAAATCAATAAATCTGTGAAATAGGCATAACTATAGGTATGCATAATTACAGCTAATCACACAGTCATGTACTGTATAGTGAAAAAAGCAGTACTTACATGCACAAATGGCTAAATAGCTATGCATATTTCATGGTTTTATTGACAGCACTCTAGTGCACATGTACATGTAATAGTGCTTATTAGCACATGTTGGAAATTAACAAACTGTTATAATATATCTAATGAGTTTTTACACATGTTGTAATCTCTAATTAGACTAGAGTGGTACTACACATGTTGAAATTAACAAACCATAATGATATATCTAATGAGTTTTTACACATGTTGTAATCACTAATTAGACTAGAGTGGTAGAGTACAAACACTAAAAATGTGCAATACTTTGTACTATTTACCACTAAATAGTGTTGATTAAACAATAGAGGACAAAAGAATTTGCATAATTTAGCAGTATTTAGTGGTATTTATGTTGCACACTTTTAGTGTTTGTACTCTACTACACATGTTGAAATTAACAAACCATAATGATATATCTAATGAGTTTTTACACATGTTGTAATCACTAATTAGACTAGAGTGGTACTCCACATGTTGAAATTAACAAACCATAATGATATATCTAATGAGTTTTTACACATGTTGTAATCACTAATTAGACTAGAGTGGTACTCCACATGTTGAAATTAACAAACCATAATGATATATCTAATGAGTTTTTACACATGTTGTAATTACTAATTAGACTAGAGTGGTACTACACATGTTGAAATTAACAAACCATCATGATATATCTAATGAGTTTTTACACATGTTGTAATCACTAATTAGACAAGAGTGGTACTACACATGTTGAAATTAACAAACCATAATGATATATCTAATGAGTTTTTACACATGTATATAATAAGTGGTAACTAGTGTACAGTTGGAAATAAACAATACATAAACATATCTAATGAATTTTTACACATGTAGAAATATAACAGAATAAAATATTTGCATGCTCAAAATTTGTGACTGTTTTTTTTGGTTTTTAACTATCAGTAAGAATGCATGCATTGAATATACAAAAGCAATGAGTATTGATTTCAATTAACCTGAGCAAGACTATCTGTAAATTTATAGCATGCATCTTTAAAATTTGTTCTCTTTTATCTGTTCACATTAACTTTGTACCAGCTAACAAGTAGTGCCCAGGGATTGAGAACACAATATTTAAAATAGTCAAACAATTTGAAATAAATAAATTTTGCATGGGTCTTTTCTAATCAGTATTGTGTTGTTTATCAAGTACATTCAGTCCAAGCACTCTAGCTACAGATATATATTTGGATGAGTTTTCAAAAATGTTGTTCTTTCATAACAAATTATCATCTAATCCAATCTTTAATTGTTGCCAACATAAGTGAATTTAACAGTTCAAGGGCTCATCCAAATAAATATTTCAGTTAGTTTTAGCCAAAATGTTGAGCATTACCATGAAAATTCCATTCACCGTAATAGTATTGTACAATTAATTGTCCACACTTCTTTTTGTAAACAAAAGCAAAGTCCTTAGAGGTTGATGTTATTACTTTTACCCTGTGGTTGTATCTGGTCATACCTGTGAGTGCGTTCAAAGTACTTCTTCACTTCAGCAATGGTATGACCAGACAAACATGACAGCAACTTGTGGACAATTTCCATATTTGTGATAGAAATAACATCTGCTTTCTTATTTCCAGCAAAATAGCAGTTTGGCTCAGCAACATTAAGGTCCCTCAACACTTGTCGCATAGATAAAAACACACTATGTGGTATGCTTCGTGTAATTTCAGCATAGTATGGTTTGGGTATACCAACCCTTCCAGCCAGTCTTCTATAAATACCACTAAGTCACAACCTACTCTCCTGATCTAGCACTGCTCTAACACTTACAGTCTGTGAATTCAAATTTTGGGCAACTTGCTGAAGATCTATAAATAAAATAAACATAATTAAATATTCATGCTGTACAAGGATCACTGTTAAAAAAGTCAATATTTATTTCAAGGGTTATTGTCCATGAGGTGATTAAATTCCTTATGGTAAAATAAATAAATAATTTAGGGGAATTTTCTTACCATATGGACCAAAAACCCTTAATGTAAGAATGTTTTTTTTTACAGTAATGTTTTATAATTTATGTAATAGTGTAATATGACTCAAATACTCTTGGGTTTTCTATAAGTACATATTTACAGTACACAAATCTATTTGGTGGACCTGTATAATTGTTGTCAACTTGTACTGTAGCAAAATTCATGCAGAATTGTTTATATTGTTTTTTCTTCTTCTTTTGTTTGTTTTGTTTTATGTATATCTTTAAAAATGGTTATCAAACTAGTGCAAATGTATCTTTTCAAATATAGTTCAAGTAAAATAAATCAAACCTACCTCTTTCGTCGGTAGATGTTCTGAGAAACGCCTGTCGAACCAGAGGGAGAAGTGACATTTTAGCGTTCTCCCTCAAAAACTCGCTGTCACACTGTTCTCCTCCATCAAATGTGTCAACCCAGTCGTCTAAAACTTCCTTCTGCCTGTCTACCTCCTCTTTCTCAAGTACTTCCTCTTCCTCTTCGTCACTATCATTCCAAATCTGGTCTAAAACTTCCTCAACATTGTAATTTATCCTTCGAGCAGCCGCCATTTTGGATTTCCGAGTTATGTATTGTTGGGTTAGGCCGCTGACCAAAATGAATGGCGAAAAGTTCCGATTTCGGGGTCGCGCGTGCCCGCCGTGGCGAATGATGTTTTATGGAAAATAGCAATTTCACCAATACCAATTTTAGGCCGTTTGTGCCCGCCGTGTATAGCCTTTATACTCTTAATAATATTTATTGCAACTTTCATTTTTTATCCCAATTGTGTTTTGAGTTCAACATTTGTACACATGAATATTATTTATTGCGAAATACATATATACCGTCCTCAAATGTTTTTCAATGTTAAATTTTAAAAGCCAAAATAATACTTATTGTTGGAGTTTTATAACAATAGCGTATTATTATACATTTAATCCTTTGATACATTGCCATGGTAATGCACATGAAAAATCTCTGTTATAATTGGATTTTGTTGACTCTTGATTTACATTTTTTTTTTTTTGAGGAGCAAATTTTCGATTAAATTCGAAATAATTAGAATGTATGGAAGCTTTTGAAGGGATTAACACTCAACCACAGAAATAACAAATGAGTAATAAATAAAATCATCGCGAAAAGGTATCACTCTTAATTGTATAATAGTCACTAACATCGTCATGAGATGAATAAATATCTCAAGAAATAATAATAAATAAACACGGGTAGAAATATTTAGACAAGAAAATGACCTTACGCTTTTTGTCAAATTAAAATGAATTATGTAAGTAGCATATGTTTTGTACCATACCTGGATCCAATCGCTTTTTGTCTTGTTTCGACTGGAAATTATTACCCTGATTCACCCCGTTTCCACTTCTTGTCGATTTATCGCCATTCTCTCTGTCATCAAACAATATAGTCGCATAATGTTTGTAGGAAGAAAATGTACATTTACTTGGCTGACCACAATCAAAGAGATAACAATTCCTTACAAGATGTCCATAGGAGTCGTTTTTATATGACAACATTCCCACATTACAATCTTTAAGCCCGCAACATAGTTGGTAGCATTCTTTCGCTGATTTGACGACTTTCTTTTCGAGATACTTTGCCCCGTTATCCAAAGACTCTTTAGTTCTAATAATTTGGTCTTTCTTTACTTTTATTTGCGGGCATTTATCGTTTCCATTGAGAAAAACGGCTTGGAAGAGGGAAGCCAATATAATGCCCGATAAGATGTGACTTCTAGCCATTTCTGGCGAACACACGACTGGCTTCCAGATCAATTTACAAGGCCTTGAACGTTTTTAAAACCCTCTTGGAATATTTGAAAGAAAAAACTTGGTTAGAGATCAAGAAGTCCTTGTTCTCGCATTCTGTTCTGGATCGCAAATAAATATGGCGTCGTTCGCAAAATTCTTCATACGTAATTCGATCACTCGTGGACACTGCACATGCGCAGAACTAAAAATAAAATTTCACCCATTTCCTTTCGGACGTTTCGTTTTCAAGTTTTTATCCTGTTTTTATCTTGACCACAAAAAATATTATGCCTTTAATTATTTGAATAACAAAGATATTAGTAAATAAATAAATTATGTACATATTTTCACCAATGAACAACAACGAAACTGCTAATATTTTTTCCATGGCTACATGTATCGCGACATTATCAGTTCAATTCGGCGAGGTTTTTTAAAAAAGAAAAGAGGAATGTGGGTGTATTGTATTTTGCCATACTCCCTTAGCTTGACAAAAGAAGACATTAAATTTGATATAGTTTGATAAAAATATTTGAATTGTAGAAGTGTAAACGAAACTGCTAATATTTTTTCCATGGCTACATGTATCGCAACATTATCAGTTCGGCGAGGTTTTTTAAAAAGGAAAGGAGGAATGTGGGTGTATTGTATTTTGCCATACTCCCTTGACAAAAGAAGACATTAAATTTGATATAGTTTGATAAAAATATTTGAATTGTAGAAGTGTAAATTTTAACATGTCGACAGTCGCTGTAGCCTGCGCAAAATGACCCTTATTGCCCTTATTAGCGCTCGAAACGTCTCCCTTGTTATGTTCGCGGGAGACGTTTCGAGCGCTAATAAGGGTTTGTTTACGCAGACTACATAGTCCAGTCAATCTACGGATTTTTTTGGGTCCAGTCCAAACAAATTGCAATAGAATTTTTCTCACTGTAAATATGTTAGGATAGGTGTCCTAAACAACATACTAAAAATCCCAAAAAATCCCTTCGGTGGAACATCTTCAAAAATCGAATTAAAGATTTCATCATTTCACCACAGGGAACCCGCAATTGGAAAAATATGACCAAGCTGTTAAAATTTGTCAAATATGAAATAATAGAAATATTTCCATTATATTATGATAGAATAGTGTTTCTGTACAGATGTTTTCAATTTCCAATCAAGTAGGTTGAAGTAATATAATAGAAATCAATAAATAGAATACGTCTCACCACAGGGATCCCGCATCTCAAAAATTTAATACATCTCAAAAATGTAATATTTCAAGGCCATATTTGATTTCCGAAATAAATTCTGACGTCTGAAGGTTTTAAGCTGTAATTGGCTGAAAATTATTATTAAAATACCCTGGTCACCAGAGGCTTGCCTAACTTTCTCCCTGACACATATTTTGAGCTGCGAAGCAGCAAGACTTGTTTTTTTTAATTTTTGTTAATGGGTCGTTACAAGGACATTTTCTCGTGATTGATCCCGATTTTGTACACAAAAGTTAGATCCTGGCCTGCTCCTATAGCCTCGCGCATTTTGATTCCTGACCCCTGAATTTATTCATATGATCCCGATCCCTCTTCTGTGATCCCTGATTCCAGCTGATTCTGACTATATGTGATTCCTGATCCCAGGCATGTGATCCCTGATCCCACATCCCTCGTCACGACCTTGAGATTGAATGTTATAATTTAACTAGACACGCTGTAGTACATATGTACATATGCTAAGCGGCAAGACGATTGAACATACTATATAAAGAGGCCATTTCAGCATTATTTCTGTCAGTTCTCTATTACGCATCAGTCTATCAGTGGTATTCACACTGCGCATGAGAATACTGGCTCTATTTTTAATCCGTCAAAGCTTGGCATAGCAGCAGGCGCGTCTAACAAGGTTTGATTCGTATATAGAAAGGATCGATAAACTTCTGAATATTTAACCTGCAGAGTTACCTCCATCATCTGTTTAAGATATTTTCCGTGTTTCTATTCTCTGTTCGCGGGATTGTTGGGAGAACACGAAAAAGATTTTGGAACGGAAAATATCTTCTAATGCTTTTATAAAATAACAACAACAGATAATAAAATTCCGCTTGAAAACCGTGTTTCTATGCTCTTATAGAAACACGGTTTTTTGCACGTTTCAGCCAATGAGAGCGCGCGCGCGTTATATAATGGTTATTTTATATATTTAGATATACAGCACGTCTAGAGTACGAGTGGTTTCCTGTTGCACTAACTGTGACTGCCGAACTAAGTGGTTTCTATAAGTGGCTGCGATTGCTGGTCACTTTTTATCTTTTTCATCTGTGAATTGATCCTACATGATCCTTCTTTTGCGCTATTTTAGACATTTCATGAATAAAGCACTTCTTGAATTTTCAGGGTTTTTTTCATCTGATGAGTGTAAATAGAAACCACTAGTACTTGTCGCACCTCAGTATCTACAAGCTCTTCTGGCATTGGCTTGCTTTTCTAAAGACCCGTCCACACTACCCCGGATAAATTTGAAAATGGAGCTTTACATATTTAGTTAGTCTACTTCTTCAATATCATGCAGTTGGTAACACTGCTTCTTGAATACCAAGCCGTTTGTTATAAAAGGACTCTTCGTCTAAGTAGTCCCAGCACTCGGCAAAGTCCATGAGGTTACTAGTGGCTGTATTTAAGTACGAGGTCTTATTTACTAGCAACCTTTTTACATACCTACCGCAAAGTCGATCTAAATGCTAGAATTGTAAGCCTGTCCACACGGTCATGAGCTCAGTGCCCTACTCTTAGTCGAACAGTTAATTGTGTGTGGTGTGTGGAGGGACAGGACCTCCGGTTTTACATCCTTATCGTGAAGAAGACGTGAAAGTCTTAACTATTTGCAAATGCCGATTTACATCACCTTCTTCTCAATTATTTAAAGACCCTGAATATTGGTCTGGCCGAGACGCGAATCCCACACCTCCAGCACGATAGCCCAGCACTTGTCCAACTATACCCAGTGGTTGGCCAACGGCCAACCTTCAACTAAGGCACTGTCCACACTAGTGCGTTTTCGTTTGGACCCATTTTCGTTTGATTTGAAAACGCATCGATCGATTCGCGTCCACACTACCGTTTTGCTCCGTTTTCGACCGTCCACACTAATACGCTCAAAAACAATCGAAACGATGGTGTTGTATAAGTTTGACAACATGCGCATGCTAATGTGGTACATTTGACCTAAGCGTTTTCATTCCTATACGTTTTCGACCGTCCACACTAATACGATATGTATGCGTTTTCATTTTGATCCACTTTCAAGAACGTTTTCAAATCGATGCGGTTTCGATGATACGCTCAGCGTATAAGTGTGGACGGAAAGCCTAAACGGATCAAAGTGTATGCGTTTCAAAACTAAACCGAGAAAAAGACGAATGTGATGCAGGCTATAGTGAAGCGGGTATAAATACTTCACACATCATGAATAAACATTTTTGTTTTGAATTCACAACAAAACAAAACTTTAATAATGATTTTTATCTTTACTTCTATAGTGAAATTCCTTCAGAAATGTTTTCGGAA
Organism: Metridium senile; assembly: GCA_949775045.1. Taxonomy (NCBI): domain Eukaryota; kingdom Metazoa; phylum Cnidaria; class Anthozoa; order Actiniaria; family Metridiidae; genus Metridium; species Metridium senile. The sequence continues at coordinate 37,793,124 of OX459096.1, read as the reverse complement.
ATTTTTAAAATTTAAATTTTGAGATGCGGGATCCCTGTGGTGAGAAGTATTCTAAATATTGATTTTTATCATGTTACTTCAACGAATTTGATTGGAAATTGAAAATATCTGTACAGAAACACTATTCTATCATAATATAATGGAAATATTTCTATTATTTCATATTTGACAAAATTTAACAGCTTGGTCAATTTTTTTCCAATTGTGGGGTCCCTGTGGTGAAATGATGAAATCTTAAATTCAATTTTTGAGGATGTTCCACCGAAGGGATTTTTTGGGATTTTTAGTATGTTGTTTAGAACACCTATCCTAACATATTTACAGTGAGAAAAATTCTATTGCAATTTGTTTGGACTCAAACCACAGATTGACTGGACTAACAGTCGCTGGCGCTCAAATCCCTTTTTATTGATCCTGAGGGGGGTACACTAAGTAGTAGCCCAACAAACCGCTGACCAAAATAACTGTTTTTCATTCACGTTTTCCAAAATGGCAGCGCGCAAAACACTTCGAATGTTTGCTCAAGTCTCGTTTGAGGTAATTTACGTTAGGAAACTCTCTTTTGGCGCCTTTTAAATTCCCTCGCATAAAAGATAGTTAATTAACGTTGGCTGACTATTATATTCACTGCTATTTCCTGCAGGGTCTTGAAAACACGTTATTTTAAGTTTTTACTGCAGTTTGCTACTGTATAAACGCTTTGACACTGTGCTCACCCAAGATAAACTTGTACCCTGGTGGTAGAATTGGAAATTTGACAAGGTTAATCGTACTTGGACAATCCACATTTCAGTTGTAAGTCGTTTCGGTATTAATGGTGTGTTTCATAGTTAGAGTTCGGTTATAACAGTCGTCCCACATTAAAGAAGTCCCGTATATAAATCTATCGTCTCAGCTACCGTTCTAACAAGTCTATGTAGTATGTCTACTACTTTTGAAGAAACGATGTCCACATCAAGTACAGGTTACTTTTGTAACCTTTGCAAGCTTGACTTCACTACAAAAGAGGTATTCTAAAAATTATAATTATTAATATTTTATTGTAGCTAGTACCATATAGTCACAGCATTGAGGGGACTATATATTAACTATGATAAGTTTAGCATTTAATATTGTAGCTAGTACTATATAGTCACAGCATTGAGGGGACTATATATTAACTATGATAAGTTTAGCGTTTAATAACTTGGTGTTTGTGTTTATTTTAATTTTACTATTAACTATGATTGTAATATGTAATCCAGCAGCTTTGCACATATGTGAGAATGAGTAGTTTACATTAGAGATAATCTGGGCTATTGGCTTCTTTAAGATATGGTGTATTGTTTACAAGTTTCATATTTGATATATCATCTTTGTATATGATGCTTTATATTCCTTTGTTGATAATTGCACTAAAAACACATTCCTACTGTGTTATGTACATAAAATCATCTGGATCTATTTATTATTGTTTTATACATGTCAAAACCAACATAGAGTCAAAGTAATTTATGCTAAAGGACTGAATATAAATAATAATCGATTTTCAAGTCCATATCCTATCCAAAACTATACCTATCTATTGGCAAATATACAGTATAGTAAATATATGGTAGTACCTATCCATCGTCAGTACCTATCCATCATCAGTACCTATCCATCAGCAGTACTTATTCATCGGCAAATAATATACAGTATAGCAAATATATGGCAGTACCTATCCATCGTCAGTACCTATCCATCATCAGTACCTATCCATCGTCAGTACCTATCCATCGTCAGTACCTATCCATCGTCAGTACCTATCCATCATCAGTACCTATCCATTGTCAGTACCTATCCATCGTCAGTACCAATCCATCGTCAGTACCTATCCATCATCAGTACCTATCCATCAGCATTACCTATCCATCAGCATTACCTATCCATCAGCAGTAACTATCCATCATCAGTACCTATCCATCGTCAGTACCTATCCATCAGCAGTACTTATCCATCATCAGTACCAATCTATCGTCAGTACCTATCCATCAGCAGTACTTATCCATCATCAGTACCAATCCATCGTCAGTACCTATCCATCGTCAGTACCTATCCATCGTCAGTACCAATCCATCATCAGTACCTATCCATCGTCAGTACCAATACATGGTCAGTACTTATCCATCGTCAGTACCTATCCATCGTCAGTACCTATCCATTGTTAGTACCTATCCATCGTCAGTACCTATCCATCGTCAGTACCTATCCATCGTCAGTACCTATCCATCAGCAGTACCTATCCATCAGCAGTACTTGTCCATCGGCAAATAGTATACAGTATAGCAAATATATGACAGTACCTATTTATCAGCAGCACCTGTCCATTTGCTAATATTATACAGTGTAGGAAATATATGGCAGTACCTATCCATCGGCAAATAATATACAGTATAGGAAATTTATATCAGAGCCCCCTCTCTCTTCCAAACTACACATGATATCAAATAAATAGCCATGTTGGAATGTTCACATGTATGCATAGTTGACTTCTCAGTTAATAATTTAAACCAATATTCCAAATCTCAGTGTATTGTTTATCCCACCCCATTTGCTTTCATTTTCATAAAAACAGATTAACTAATCAGAGAAGTTCACTTCAGAAATAATATACTCTGATTGGTTGATCTGTGTGTTTAGCACACATCAACACAATTTGCATATGTACAGATTTCGCGTATACAGAAGGTTCGCTCTGATTGGCCAACTAGACAATTGCTTATGCATATTGGAAACTGTTTAGCTGCTCAGTTCAGCAGACTCTACTTTTTGGCGAATATTTTGAGCGCAAAAAAACGAGTCTGCACAGCAGGCTATGGACCTGATTTCTTTTGTAAAATTCTCATTAATTATTCATGAATTGTATAAGGGTTTATTTACAACCCTTAGCTTAGAACTGCCAATATCTATCATTGGTTAAAATTCTCATTTAATTATGTCTAAGGGTTTCATCTCTCATTTCCATTATGTATTTTTCTTCTTCTATTGCCTAGGAATTAAGAGAACACACTTGGACAATACTACATCATGGTAAATTGAACAAATCCAAAGGAAGGTCAGAAATCTTGTTAATCTATTTTATAGTCTATTTATGAATATATTATATGCTGTCCTACCTTGTTTAGTACTCATGTAGTACATTTTAGGTGTCTGACTACTACAGAAATTTGAAAATTGATAAATATTAATTTAAGAATGAAATACATCTTCACTCAAATTTATTAAGGTTTTCATAATCCAGTGATCAACACAGACTACATATTTCATTTTTTTAAGAAAATGACAATTACAAATAAAAGGACAAAAAAAAATGTCATTTTATTTGTTTGACTATACCATTTTTCCCTACCGTGCATTTTCTGGAAACTGACCAATAAGCATGCGTGAAAGATAACATCAACAAAAAAAATGATTATTAAATGAGCATGCACTCTTGAAAATGGCATGAATGCATGTGTTTCATGCTCACATGAAAAACGTTTTTATGACCAATCAACACGTACGAGCTATCCCAATTTTTATAATATTTGATCCATCTTTATGGAAGATGTGTTGCTTCATATATTCACAATTCATTTTAGTATTTAATCCACTGATATTATCTATTACTGTACCCTGAATAAATCACCATTGTATTGTATTGTAGTGTATCTTGCCCTAATAAACTCTTCCTCCCTTGGAGAGCCATGTACATTGAACAATAGAAAATGCATGATTAAGGCCTGGGCAAATGGCTTCAACATTTGCTTCAACATCCTTTTGATTTTGTTGAATGGCATTTTTGAAGCCGTTTGCCACCCCATTTCAACATTGTCATTGAAACGGTTGATCCCCCTACGTTTAACTAAGTTCAATTGCAGCAACCATTCTACAGCATTCAACAAAATTGAACCATTGTTGAAGCTAATGTTGAAGCCATTTACCCGGGCCTTTAGACCCTGGAAGGTCATGGATTGAAACTCCCATCTAGGGTTCAGATGTTTTCAGAGTCCTAATGATCAATTTTTCATCATGCATCTTTCTTTATACAAAACTTTTATTCCAGGGCTTTATTTAAGCTAGCCAAACCTGTTTATATATTGTTGAAAAAGATAGAACAAAATGATAACAAAATGTTGTTGTTTCCCAAATAGGTCATAAATGTGGAGTGACTATTTTCACTCTATCATTCTTTCCAATAAAAATATTTTGCTTTTCCGAAACTTGATTTTGTTTTGAGTTCTAGCAGCAATTTAACCTTTTCCAATGTATTATTAAAACCTTGCTGTTTTCAAGGAAAAAAATTGTTTTTAGAACAAGAAGTATATGTCATTTCCTTTTCCTCCTACAAATCAAAACCTCAGGTATATTATTGGCAGTATTGTCAGGTTTTCTCCTTTATTTACAAGGGAGGTGACTAGTCATCTTCCTTTTTAGCTGAAAATAAAAAACAACAACAAAAGAATAACGGATAAGAACTAAAAAAAGACTGTGATGCGTAATTATAATAATGATATAATAATTTATTATTTATTAGGCGCAAATAACATGGGTATATGATCAAATGCGCCTTACGCTATTTAAAAAACTTAAAGTATCCGCCCATGATTTTTTTTTTTAAAATTGTCAGAAGACCGCTTTGTTTTCTAGTGAAAAAAATCTTACATCCGTTAATTGTTTTTGTCATTTCCGTTTAGTATTTTCAAGTTGTTTATCCTTTTTTTACCTCAGAGATTGTGTTCATGAGTGTTCACTTTGTAACGAAACATTTGTGGAGCTGTTATTGTTTACCAAGCATCTCCATGGTGATTCACATCAAGATCGGTACAATACATGGAAGAAAGAACAATCTGTCAATCACCAAAGTCGTAGCTATTCCCCTATAGATGCTGCATCAAATCAATCAATCACCTTTCGAAGTAAGCTATCCGCCCGTAACACTCGTCAAAACCAATGGAATGTTCGGGCGATGCCTGATAGGCCAAATTCACGGAACAGGAACCGGAACCGGAATAAACGTCACAACAGAGAACCAGAGCTTCCGTTTCAACTTAACACGTTTCCGGTCGAAAATTCTGGGACGATGACGGAATTGGGAGATACTAACAATGCCAATTCTCAAGTTAACTTTGCTAATGAAAGAAAGTCGAACATTTGTGACAGGATAAAAACAAGAGGGAGTAATTCACAAATTAAAGCTAACGAAAAGTTAAACACGCGTGGCCGGAACCAATGGAACCAACCGCGAGGAGATCCCACTGGCAGAGAGCATAATGACAATAGTCGCAAATCACGTCAATATCGTGCCGCTAAAAGAATTGTTAAGAAGAATCGTAGTAGTCGAGGTTCATCTACATCGCTCGATAATAGTTTATCCATAGTTAACTGTGGTTTATCTAGTATAGACCTGTCGAATTCGATCGATCGGAGTAGAAGTTTAACACCATTAATAAATGTAAGTGTGTCATCCGAGTATTCTGGTCTACAATCAGGAAAAGATAGAGGCGGTACACCACCACCATTGGTAACCGAACCAAATCGAAATACAGGAAACGAGGAAACACTCTCTCGGAATCTAAGGAGTCGAAGCAAATACGTGTGGTTCTCTGAGTCGTACCGTTCGACACTCGGCGGGAAAGTTATACCAACCAATACCCAAGAAACTAATAGCACGATAACAACTTGTTACAAAACAAGTCAGGAGAGAGATGTGAGGGGCGTCAATCATTCCATTGTCGGGAAGGGTGCTGACGAAATAGAGGTGGGAACTTCAACGGAAACGCTAGGTCACGACAACGGAAATCCGCAGGATCCCTATACTGAAATGACCAGTAGAGTTCCTTATGTGAATCAAAGCGAACGAGAAGCTAACGCGAAAGTACCGTTTGTAAGTAAGAGACGTACACGGTCTTCATATGCTAAGGAAAACTCGAAAGATTCTGACATGACAATGGATAATGAGGCTGGTACATCAACAAAGTCACACTTCCTTTTAGAATCGAACAATAATTCAACGACAAACGATCCCAAATCAACACATGGAAAAGAACCCAATGTCTTAAAAACGAACAGTCGTCTTCGTTCACGTTCGTCAAGCGACGATACGGCTCTGTTGTCACACTCGCTTCGTTCGTCGGCTATCGTCACGCAATATCAACCATTCGACAGGACTCCGCTCGTTGGAACATTGGAATTCAATTCAACCAAATCAGCATTAAACCATAAGGACACGTACCCCACAGAAATATCTTCACAATACAGTGATAAAGAAAGAGCTAGCGTTTTGGCAAAGACCAACAAGGACAATACTGGATCAGATGGAAAGGTAAGAAGAAACGTGTTCCTCGCGAAGGCAATACGTAACTTAGACTAACGGGATTGATTCGTTGGGTCACGTACTTGGCTAGAGAGGAAAGTTATACTTATTATACTATATTTATACTTTTAAGTACAATTACTCCGTTTGCATGATAATTTGAAATGTTAAAGTTCGTTATCATAATTATTTGTACAATTTACCTAGTTCAAAGTGTTATTATAAATCGATCAGCGATATTTCAAATCCGATCTAACATCCTTGTATCAGATTCATTTGCAAAATGATAATCATCTCCGAGTTTACAGATTACAGACGTTGATCCAAACAGTGTTTGAAGTCTGTCGAAATTATGATTACTGACGGATAAAGGGTTTATTAATGAATACACAATCGTTCGTGATTGAGTCAAAAAAAAATTGGAACACCAACAAAGGCTAAGTTATCTGACTGTTTAGTTAACCTTTTGATTGCCCAAGAGATGCTAAGGATGTCACAGAACAATGAGGATAGCTTTACTAAAGTACTTGTTTGATCAATCCTAAAGAAAGTATTTCAAAACACAACCTTCAGTATTAATACATGCATTAACTCTTGCTTGCAGCATGTTGATTCCGGTCGTGATGAAGAAACAATAGAAGGAAAACAAGGACTCACTGGTACGTATATAAATAATAGCTTTGGTAACCTTTCTTCTGTAAAAAAGAACCCTAAACTATAGCAATCCGTAAAACATCATCATTTGTCCTTTTGCTTGAGATGTCTGTAATGTTGGTGCTACCTTTCCACTCAAGCAGAAAAGTTTTGTGAACTTACAGAATAAAACATTGTGGTTCAAAACATTTCTGTAAATTTTGTACAATTTCCGTATTGTAGTTCAATATGGTGTCGATAATGTGTGATATTTGCTTATAACAGTGTTTTAACACTTGCAGGCGAGAAAGAGGACAATACTCAATGCACTTTTATACACATTGATGGAGTAAGATGCTCAGCAAAAACATCAGAAAGGTACGTAATATTTACTTCTAACTAACTCGTAACTGGTGTTAAATCCAAATTAAATAGATAACTTGCAATAATATCAAACTATAAATAGGTAACGAAGAGATAATATATAACGACCACTGTAAATATTATTCACAAACTCAAAATCAATGAAGCACAGTTTTACCCTTAAATTTGAATAATTATATAATAAGTATAAATGCACGGAGATAGGAAGCCTTTTATATGAATGCTTGAGAAAAAAACATTTGTGCTAAGATTGGGATAGTTATACTTAAAACATGATAAAAAGGAAAGGAAGAAAAGTGTTTGAACTGCACCCATTGTTCGTGCTAAATTGTGCTAATTCGCATTACCAGTATTCAATTCAATTCAATTGTGCTAATTTGCATTACTAGTATTCAAAGGTCATTAGCTGCATTACGTGTTCAATTAGGATTAGTATACTGACTGTGCTTTAATGAACCATGTTCATATTTGGTTGTCAAGATTTATCAAAGCCTAATACATGTAAAGAAAATCATGGTAGCCAGTGGTTTTTTCTTCCAGCTTTTGAACTAATTATAAACTATGTAAACTTATTATTAACTTTCTGATCACTAATTTTATCGAACGCATGTCCTATCTTAACTTAATCCAATAGATCTATCCAAGCTTGGCAGATGATTTGAAAACAGGGACACCAACACAAACAGCAGTAACACCACCACCACCAACACGAACAACAGTAACACCACCACCACCACCACCACCACCACCACCACCACCACCACCACCACCACCAACAACAACAACGAAAAAGAGCAAAAAAGTACACAAAATGTATAAAATTTAGTAAAAGTAAATAGGAAAAGAAACAAAAAATAAATATCATTCAGTAGTTCAGTATTAAATTAAAATATTTAAGTATTTTTTTTACAAATACATAAATCAATTTATAAATATATCAGTACTGATATGTACATACACAGTTTTTTTAAATTTAAGCGTTCGTTTTTTCATAATTTTATAATTTTTTCATAGATTTCATTTTATATACATTTTATATCTTATATACATTTTAAATCATGTAAGCAGCATTGAGAATTTTAAAGCGTTTTTAAGAAGAAAGGAAGTGAAATAAACACAAACAATTAACAAGGAAATAAATAATAATAATCATTGTCATCGCCATCATCGTTGTAGTTCAGTATAATGTCAGAAATGTTTATTTCGTTATGTCGTCTACATACGGCAGTTAAATATAACTTTTCTCAAAATAAAGTTAAAAATAGTCGTTTAACATAAATAGCACGAACGAACTTGAGATAAAATCTCTTTTAAGTGACCAAAAAAGGAAATCAAAACTAAGGAAAAGCAGTTACTATAAACAGGGTTGAACTTACTTTACTGCATTAAATAACTTATATTTCAACCTACTGAAATCGGCGTTTAGGTAAAGCTTATTTTACTGTATTTCTGTCTTACATATGATCAAGGTTATCATTGGGTTCACCTACCCACGCATTCAATAGACTGAAAGATAACAATAATAACTTTCCCCACAACAATGATTTATTTAGAATAAATTCCCCGTGCATGAAAAAGACTGTAACAATAGCAATCCTAGTTTAGGCATCTACATCTTCGAAGTGGTACCCTTCTTAACGGGTATCGGTCTTGAAAGTCTAATATTTCTTAGTAGATTTGGATCTTCTTTTTTTTTACTATCAGTAAAGTCATAACAATCAAAAATGTTTAACTATCTTATAGCTTCAGTTATAATTGTGTTGTGGAGTTATGACAACTTGACATGAAAACTACCTTCCATTCAAGTGACTCAGTCTGTCAAAACCGTAATTATATATTATATTTAAATATATCGTTTTATTGCATCTAAACCGTAATTATATATTATATTTAAATATATCGTTTTATTGCATCTTATATATACATAGTAGTCCTCGAGTCATGTAAAATGACGTAATTCAATTGTTTTATTCTTCTTAACAATTGCCAAGTCATTTGATAAAGTCATTATTGATAAGAAAACCACCTTTATCAAGGTCTTTCATTAAATGTACATAATTATTTTGATTAAATATAGATTATTGGAATAGACGTTTTTTGTGGATATGGTGTCTTCATTGTTTTACGATATTTGCTATCGTTGAATTATACTCACTGGTGACAAAATATCGTCTTCAAGACCAATGCCATTGATACTCGAGTGGAAATGTTCTAAAAACTTGTCATTTCTTCGAGTAAGGGAACAACTATGTACAATGCATGACATATGATTTTCATTTTCAAACTGAGTTTGAACCAATATGTGATATGAGATTGTTCAGTTATTAGGTTGATAATAAATAAATATTCAGAAAGAAAGAGAGTAAATCGAACTGCCTGTCTTATTCGAAGCTCAACAGAATGTACCATCATGCACTTGATACGGTTTTTGACCAACAGACTATAACAACCTTTTTATAGAGCAGTGAACGTACATTGTCTGCACCATTTGCTTTGTTACTCAGTGATTTGGGTTAGCGATGAAACAGTCTAGATCCTATTGTATGAAATTAGCAACTTGAAAATCGAGAAATCTTACTACCTAACTCGTCAGGAAAGTATTTTTAGACATATGACGATCAGCATTGTAAATTTTGAAGGTGAATGACTTGCTTTTAATATTGAGAAAGAGGTGGGCCTTCGTTGTTAAAAAAATTACAATGACATGCTTTGCCGGTTCAATTGTCCATATTAGTGAAAAGTAAGCAGTGTAAAATGGTCACATTTTGCAGTTGTAGCATATTCTGTTTGTATGATTTTTGCAGTTTTAGTTGTTGATTCCAATAATGCGTTGGACATGTTTATACGTTTCACTGTATTGTCGCTTACATTGTGCAAAGACGATATTAACTGACCTGGAATTCGTAGTTTCAACAAAATGTTTAATGATAGTTTTGTGACTCCGATTTCAATAATTTCAATGATGATAGTTTTGTGACTCCAATGTTAAATATTTCTTTGTTGTCTATCGTAGGTTATGCAGCTATCACAAGAGGTTTCCACAAGGTAATCTAATCAAGAGTGAACCAGTAGATGAGCATCCCGCATCAACTTCCTTACTATCGCTAGACCTTAGCACGACAACAATAGCTCAGGACAACATGTCGTTTAATCAACAATACCATGGCACAGAAAATCGTCAAGGTGAACACGAAAGGAATACCACAGGAGAAAAGGTCCAAATGATGGATCTCAGCGCGAGCACCAATTTTCTGTCATTACCGCACTCTCATATGGGAATGCAAAGCCAACATTCTTCATCTAGTTTGTACCAAGAGTGGTTGGATAAGCACCCTCGTGCAAGGGAAGAAAGCTCTGCTTCATGGACTAGAACGACTTCATCAATTATTCTTCCCGCTTCACCACGTGCAGATAATAAACAATCCTTTGCTTTACATGTAAAAAACACAACTCCTCCACAATGGTCGCCTAAAGACCACAACGATAAACTATTTAGGGCAAAACAAGAACCTGTTTCTCCCACCAGCACGCCTCCATCTTCTTACCGAGATGCTGCAGGGTCTGTTCCAAATTTAGATTTATCAAGATTAAATTTACCACCTAATGTGCGTCGTGCATTAGCCATGAAGTACGCCACAAAGAAAGCCGGAGAAACTGCACCTACTGCTACCAACGTCGTGCCTAATTTAGGTACATCAAGAAATCGATTTGTCGAAGCCAAAAAGGAAATGTCGTCTTTGGAAAACCCATTACTTGAGCAACCTCCTTCTATACCTTATAAATCACTTGGTCCACCTCCGAATGTTCTACGAGCAGCTAGAATACGACAGCAAAGAAGTATTAGTTTGGATTCATACCCTTCTAATATCGGTCCTTCAATGTACGATCGACCTGGTGGATTAGTGCCTTCACATGAATCATTTCCTTCGTCTATGTACAGTCGTGTAGCTCCTCGGTCGCCTTTATTTAAAGTAGGCAATGCTTTCTCGATTCCTGTTTCAAAACATTCTACATCGCCTGAAAAGCCAAAGATGATAGACTTAAACAGTGCTGCGTATCTGCCTTCTAGACACGCAACTATCAGCAAAATGAACGCAAATAATCAAGAGAGGAATACAGCGGCTGTTCATTTAGAGCAACACGGTATGACCGAGTTAGGGCGTACTGCTATTGACAAAGAAGCGCTCGTTTCTAAGTTTTCCGTCCCAGATCTTAGGACAAAAATGAGGACTATGTCTACGGAACGTGATAGTGCATTCTATAAAGAAGATAATGCGGTATATAATCCTACTAGTAAAGCATATTCATCAATAACTGTACCAGAAAGAAGACCAAATAGTGCTGAACGAGATGGTCGCTATATTGTACTCGAATCTCTTCCAGCCACGACAACCTCGCATACTGGAATATACCTTCAAGACAGGCCGCCTATACCAGCTCCTAAACTACGCACCTACGGCGATTCTAAAGATGGAAATGGTTTCCGTCCTCCAGCCCTGCAACCCCTAGGCCAAAAATCAACAGAGGAAAGAGGAAGACAAGCGACAGCTATTGCCTTGGAGTCGCATTTTCGACAATCGTTACATCAAAGGGACCGATCCGTTGGAGGTGTCTCCAGATTACAGGAACATGGTCTGATGGACCTTGGATTGTCAACAGTTGATACTCAAAGAAAATCCGCTTCACCACGAGATTTGTATCCTGTCAGCACTCAAAAAAGTGTCTTCAATCCATCCAAACCGCACGTATCAACACACCCTACACTCCCTGTGACTACTAGTTTCCAAGACAGTGTTGCCCAGTCTGATGAACAGACATCGAAAAGAAAAGGTGAAGACATATCTGAACCTGAACAAAAAAGGAGAAAAGGTTTTGAAAGCTCAACTTCCAGCCAGCCAGTGTCATATCTTCCAGGATTTGAAGTACAAGAGTTATTGCGTCTTGAACACCAGGAACAAAACCAATTAAAATCTCTTCATGAAGTACGAGATCAAATTAAAGGTACTCGTATAAAACTGCAGGCTCTTACTATCGAGTTAGAAACGTTACAAGCCAAAGAAAAGAAGATTTCAGGAGAAATTAGTCAAACTAAAAACAAAAGAGTAGAGATATTACAAGTTGCGTTGCACAGAAGCAGTAGCCCTGCTGACAAGTCTAGTAGTTCAGGACCACATCCTCCATCGTCTACAAGCAGTGTTTACACTAATGCCAGCAGTTGTGACACACACTCGACTACATCGGTACAAAGTACGAACAATTACAACAAAGTCTCTTCTCAGAACAATACAACTGAACGATCCATTCCTGAAACCAATACATTAACCACAGATCTGAATACTAAAAATGTAGACTCTGGTAACGGTAGTCATTCTAGTACGCAATCTGAGCTGTCCAAAACTTTAACAGCTACTACAAATGAATTAACAGCGGCTATAGATTCACCTGTTAAAGTCAAAATGGAGGTCGACGAGGAATCCGATCCACGACCTTTGTGTTCTAGTAGTGATATGAACGTTTTATCCAGTGATGTACCAAATACTAATGAAGGTCAAGGAAACCAAACTGCAGAAGAAACAAACAAAATAACGAGTGACATTTCTTCAAAAGATCAACCTACGCAAGACGAACATCCGAAAGAAGGCAAACACTTCAAACAAAGTAAGAAAGACTTTCTAAATAAAATAAAAAAACAACTTAGTACACCAAAGAAACGTCAACAAATGACTAAAAAACAGCACAAGAAGTTTTCAGAAGCTAAAGTTTCAAATTCCATCGCATTGTCGAAAGATAAAATCCTCTTAGTTCGTGAAAAGATGCGTGGATGGAAAGTGCAGCAAGATGGAATTGAATCTGATAATCCATCTACTAATGTGGATACAACATCTTTAGAACCCAATCAAGATATACCTTCAACATCGACAACTTACAAAGAAACTACTTTAACGCCGTCCAAAATACCAGTACGAGATGTTGGCGAGGGATCAAAGCCAGAAGAACAACACAAAAAATTAAAAAAATTCAGTAGTTCTGGTAGTAAAGCTGACGCGAAAAGTAAAACGAAGCTGAAAGTTGTTAGCAAGAAAGGTCTTTCTCACAATGCTAAATCTCAGTTGAAAAAGAAAAGAAAATCTTCGCATCCAAGCAAGCGAGAAACTCCCCCCACTACCTCACCACCTTTGAGAAGAGAAGAGGATGATAAAGAAGAACTTCAGCCGTCCACCACCAACGTTGAAACGGTAAGTGTAAAATGTATTCTCTCTTCTTTTCGGTGTTTGTTGTTTTGATATAGACTTCATTGTTTCGTTCTTTAGGATGAGCCTCAAAGTAGCACTCAGGTTCATTTGGCTGCTGTTGAGTCATTAAAACAGAAGCTCAAAAAGAGTAATTCAGGTATGTTGTTCCTTAATTCAAATATGAATGTGTGAATGCTAGCCAATCATTTTTATCTTCGTTTCATATTATTGCCCAAAACACTTTGCAAGCTATTAAATAGTAATATATCCATATTTGATATCAAATGCTGTTTCTCTGCCATTATATTAATGAGACAAAAGATGGGCATGGGTATACATGTGAATAAGCTTGCTATTATAAGAAAGTATTTTGTTTTAATGGAGCCCATCAGTGTAGATTGCAAAACGAACCTAGATAGTATTGACCGTAAAGGATTGGGGGATAGCATTCAATCTTATCGCCTCATTCTCCGCGCATCTCTATGGTTGGATACTCGTTTCTCATTAAAATACTGGTTGTTTTGGAGTCGATGATTAATGTAAAACTGAAGTTTAAATACTGATCTGTGTATCTTTTTGTTTTATGTAGGATCCAAATCATCATCCACGTCCAAAGCGAGAGCATCTTCATTTGAAGGTCACAGTGGTGCCGTGTGTGCATTAAAGGTATAACCAAGATAAAACTGTAGACGGCGTCAGTTGTAAGACCAATCAATATTAACGCCTTGACTTAACATCCTCAGTGTGACGAACCATCACATCAAACTTTGTCGTGTTCTAACAACTTGGCAAGCTAGAGGACATCGCAGAAAAATTTACACGTTAAATGTTTTAGACGCATAATAAGAATCTAAAGTTTTTTTTTCTTATATGGGGTTATGTTTTTGAATGAGAACTTTTATATATAGTATTTTATAAACACATTCAGTATAAGAATTGAAATGTTTTTTTTTTTCTTTTCTTATAAGGGACTATGTTTTCTTGAGTATGAACATCGAATATGGATTGTTGACGTCCATTGGATATCTTTATATACTCCATACACATTCACATAAGCTTTAACTAAAATAAAATTTTTGAAAAGGTCTTCATAATTCATTTGTTTAGCTGTTAATATTAGTAGATATTGAGGGTTAGGCACTCCATATGTAATCTCGACACAACGATAGACCCATAGATAGAAAAGGTAAACCTAGACTCAGACTCAGTAGCCTGAGTAATTACCCCTCAAACCAATAAGATGCCTGAAACTGGTGGTATTCAAATATATCATATTAATCCTAGTATCCATACTTGTTTTTGTTTTCTTCAAAATATGGATCTTATTTTAATGATAGCTAGACGCTCTATGAGCGTGAAGTCGGGCTAGTCATAAAATCAACACAGGAGGCTAAACAATTCTACTTTGGGCTTCCTGTGTTCGTTCCCAAAGCATCATGGGGGCCTATACGCGACATGACAGATAGATACATACATACATAGCTTGGCTAAAAGGTAAACCTAGAGTCGGGCCTTCTAGCCCGACTAAATAGAAACAACCACCATATACGTTGTAAATATATGTAATAACGCATTCCTTGGATTAGTATGCATCTTTGTATTTTTCGAGAATTCTTCAGTAAACGCTGTTGCTACACTAATAATTTAATGCTATTTTTATGAAAATAAAAACCATTTTATCTGAGTTTTATGGTCTTTTATTATAAAAGTGAATTCAGTAACGTAACTATCACGTGGTCTTCCATCTATCAGGTCTATCAAGGAAGATTATATACAAGTTCTGCTGATAAAACGACCAAAGCCTTTGATATACAGGTATAGGCATTGTAGGCTTGTTGGATTCCAATCAAATGTATCCAGCTTTTTAACAAATAAACATGACAACAAATAGAGCGAAAATACTAAAACCAGGAAATATAAAACAAAATAGTTACTAACTAATAGTTTTTATTTAGTAACTATCAATCAACCAGAAACATCAAATACAAAAGGAAACAATACCTCATTACGAGTTTAATTATCTTTGATAGTGACTAATAGTCACTAAATATGAATTATTACCCAGTTGCAATTTTATTTTATTTCATGGATAAAGTGTTAGCGCTCTAAGCAAACAAGCAACCAAAAATGACAAAAACAACCCAAATAGCCTACTAAATTGAACAACGCAAAAAAACAATTTGAAAGGTTAGCTGACATAAGTTTTCTGGGTCAACCGTTTAAAAAGGGGACTAACTTTGTCGGAATAAAAAGTGATTTGCTTCAAAATGAAAATATAGTCCTATCCATGCCGGCTTTTCATTTTGAAATGGTAATGTATGCACATTCAACATCACACAAAACATACACACATAAGAGACACATTGTCATGATTAATGACCATGGGGATGTGGTTGCTGATTGTATGCCTACATGCTTCCTCTTATGCTCACGCGCCTGCATATCAGAGTTTATGCTTTTGTAGTTCCGGCTCATGTTGTCTTCTGAACTGGGCACAACCGAACTACTGCTACTGTAAAAAATTCTAAAAATGTTGAGCCAAGAAACTTGCCATTATATTCTATAATGTCAATGATGTGCATTTTGCATTTATTTAGCCTGCGATGTCTGCGGGGTTGCGAGGTCTTTTCCTTTTTCTTTCTCTCCCTTTTTCTTCTCTCCCTTTTTCGTCTCCCCCTAATCACGCACACCGCCGTCAACGCAGGCTAGCATTTATTAGGTTAGGCTTTAGAACACTATTGGACGTGTACAAAATAGGAGGATTGTCAAATAAACAAACAAACTGATATACAGGCAAATTGACAGACGAATGACAAACAAACAAACTAGCAAACAATAACAAACTAGCAAACAAACAAACTAACTAACAAACAAACCAGCAAACAAACAAACTAGCAAACAAACAAACTAGCAAACAATAACAAACTAGCAAACAAACAAACTAACTAACAAACAAACCAGCAAACAAACAAACTAGCAAACAAACAAACTAGCAAACAAACAAACAAACTAACTAACAACCAAACTAGCAAACAAACAAACTAGCAAACAAACAAACCAGCAAACAAACAAACTAACTAACAAACAAACCAGCAAACAAACAAACTAGCAAACAAACAAACAAACTAATCAAAAACAAATGGAAACTAACGAGTAAACTAGTATATGTTGCGTCGGTGTTTGATATAAATGATAGGTTATATAATGAAAATTGTAACACCGTAAAAAATGTTGACTTAAGGAGGCTCGGGTAAGTAATTTGCCATATTTGCCTTCGCTTTGCAGCGGCCGGTTTGTTTTTATTTCACCTTCTTTTGCAGGCTGCAAAGCGAAGGCAAATATACCCACGTTCAGAATTTTATTTGATCGCCTCCAAATATTTCAATCACTATAAAATTTAGAGGCGCACTTGAAAATATGGTGAACTTTTGATAGCTAAAAAATAAAAAAAATCTATCTCAGATTTTTTCGTTAGCGTGCTCAGAAGTAAAAATTAGAAGTTTTGCACAAAAACTGACAAACTTTTGCCGATTTATATCCTTTCCCAAAAAACATCACGTGGACTAAATTTGTTGAAATTCACAGACAATGTAGAAAAATGTCCTGTTAATACCTGGCTGGAAGGATTTTGATTTATCTTTTCAAAGTCCGTTGTTATCGGTAAATATTATAAAACAATGATTTTTTGCACTGAAAAAAATTGTCCCGTTTTTATTCAAAATCGGTGAGATGAATTTTTTTTAAACTTTGCCAGATTGTTGACCTAGTTAACAGCTTTAAAGTAGGCTATGTGGTTTTAAAAGTTTAGGTCGATTTTTCCCAAAAATAGGCTACATAGAAATTCGGCGGCGTTATCATTTGTCGGCTAAAATATTATCGATTTTATTAAAAATAACTTTTTTAAAAACTTTATTCTATATGTAGACAAGTGTTAAAAAATCTTGTCAAAATACCCTCTGACGCGGGAACTACGGCATTTCAAACGTCGCTGGGTGAGCGCGAAAACTACTGACCCGAGCCTCCTTAACTTTACTGACGTTTCGAGCTTTAGCCCTTCGTCGGAGTAAAAGAGTGAATGAAAAACAAACAAACTAGCAAACAAACAAACTAATCAAAAACAAACTAGCAAACAAACAAACTAATCAAAACCAAACAAACGTAACTAGTAAACAAACAAGCAAACTAGCTATTAACGTATTGACAGGAAGACAAAAAAACGCGAAACAAACAAATATACGGTCATCACAATAGTACATACATGTCTGTGCATCGTTATCAAAATGAAAATCAGGCGTTATTTGAAATGGTTTGATCTCCCACGAAAGTCTGTTGAGCCTTGCACCCTTATAAACCGAATGCAATTAAAACGAATAATTTATCTTATATAATTGGATTCCTAGCGCATGCCTTTTATTTCTACATCTACTAACTACTATGAGACTTCTCGACGTGATGCAATGCGCACTTTAAAACTGAGCCCACCATGCATATGGTAATTTTAAAATGAACTATATAAACACACATTGCATCACAAACATCTACTCTAGCCTACAGGTACACCAGAATAATGTCCGTCATATATATTTGCTTTTAATGGTTTCAAGTATACGAAGGTTTCATAGTCGGTATTAATTTTCTGTTTGATAGAACTAATCGGCTAACGTGTTGCTATGTACGTTTCCACACAATTCAAATATTTTGGGAATAAGATTCTTTGTCGTATGTATTTCAATGTCACGTGGAAAATATTTGGAACAAAAGTTTTATTCCCAGAGGTTTTGAATTGGGTGGAAACATACAAAGCGTTAGTCGATTAGGTCTATTGTTAGTCCCGATATGAAATACACCGATATACCAAACTTCCTTCAATTTTCTCACCCACCGCTAACTAGCTTCTCTCATTGTTTAGACTGGGACATGTGTCAAGGAGTATCTAGGTCATCACCACGCTGTCAACTGCCTTGAGGTGGGCCTATACCAATTGTACTTATTAGGAATTATAAAATATGTATTAGAATTCACGCATTCTGATTGGTTGAGGCTCGTACTTTATAAGAGCACACAGCACGCGCGTTTGCATGTTGACCAAAGGTCGTTTTGTATTTTATAAAAGAAATAGAAAACTTGCTTGCTGTGCTGTGTGCCGTCTTAAAGTACTTGGGGATTGTCAGAATAAACGAGAAGCGGGCCTCGCGTCGTGCTGCTCTTAACAATTATCTCGTGTTCGTTGTATTTTATAAAAGAAATAGAAAACTTGCTTGCTGTGCTGTGTGCCGTCTTAAAGTACTTGGGGATTGTCAGAATAATCGAGAAGCGAGCTTCACGTCATGCTGCTCTTAACAATTATCTCAGTGGCGATCCCCGCGTGCTTTATAACTGCACACAGCACGCGGGCGCGTTTTCTATTTCTTCGATAGCATGTTTGTAGTACCCTGCGTGATTACACATTGGTATGAGGGAGGGGTCGAGGGAGGGGTCGAGGGAGGGAGAAAAGGAAAATCCCCCTTGTGGTTCAATGCCTTGGCCTACAAACTGTACTATTGGAAAGCATGTTTAAAATATTCTGCTTGATGGTACTTGGATATTAGGGAGGGGGAATGGGGTAGAGGGGGACGAGTGGAAGGTAGAGTGTTCAAAAAGGAGAGGGGAGGAGAGGGGGAGGAGTGGGGGAGGGGGAAAGAAAAAGATATTTTTTGTCGGGTCAAATACCTTGAAGTGGGCGTTTGCACTGTGTTGGAACACGTTTGTAGTCTCCTACCAATGGTACTTGTATACTGGGGAGAACGTAACGGAGAAGAGTCCCATGTTGACCTTTAACAGTCAACTTTGTTGAGACGGATTATCGTTGCTTGTGTGGAGACCCAGGGTCTTTGGAACAGACTAGATCTTGTGGCGATCACAAAACCAACTGAACATGAGGTTTATTATTTCTTTCGCCTTTTACCTTAATCATTTCCCAATGTTGTATACTGGGCTTGTCGGGATGAGGTATTTAACATTTTTTCTGGGAGAAATTTAGAATTAGATTGGAGCAGATCGATTTAAGGAAGAAAAGCAAATATATGAGCATCAGAATGTACGAAATAAAATCTTAATTAAGGAGTTCTGCGGTATATAGGATATGATGAAATCCTTTTGTGTATATATCTAGTTAGTTCTTTAACGGAAACAAGGTCATGTCCCGTTGTTACTGATATTAGTATCAAAGCTGTGGCGTGACTGTGACGCTTTTAAAATACAATTTAAAACTTATTTAAGAACGTGTCTTTGCAAGACCTTTCAGTAAGGGACGGACCATTAAATTGCATACATTAAATTGACCAACTCCCCCGCCCCTAACCCCCCCAACCTCGTTCCCAGGGCCCTCTCCTTCCCAAAAGCGAAGGGAGAGGGCCCTGGGAACGAGGTTGTTTAATGGCCCGTCCCTAATAATCAATGTCGTGAGCTAGTAAGCATTTTGATTGACAGCAGCTCCATCTTCGAATTGGAATGATCAAATAATGCTGCTTGACTCACGTGAATGTTGTTTTTATTCTTGGGCTTCCTGTGGATACACTTTTCACTGAGAAAAACTGCTTATATCATCTTTGTCATTTTTATATTATATTTAATTTAGATTTCAGAAGAAGGCGATCGCTTATTTACTGGATCTAATGATCAAACTGTTAGAAGCTATAATATCAAGGTAAAGTCTCGATAACATCGTATATAGTCATTATTATTATCATTATCGCAATGATATGTAAAATACATCAATGAAATGGGGGAAAAAGTTATGTAAACAAATAAATAAAGAACAAAATAATTCGTTTATAGCCATCATCATCGCTACTGTCATCATCGTGCTCATCGCCATCACCATCATCCGCATTATCATCATTGATATATCATCATTGTCTTAATCGTATTAATCACCGTCAACGTTAATGTCACCATTATTGTCATCATCTCCATTATCATCATCAACATCAATCTGCCATCGTCATAAAGTACATTGCCATAACCATCGTATATTGTCACATCATCTTTATTATCATCATCATCAGCAAGCTGTCATCTTTGTCATAATCTCCATCATTATCATAAACATCGTATGTTGTCACAATCGTCATCATCTCATTATCATCTTTGTCATAATCTCCATCATTATCATAAACATCGTATGTTGTCACAATCGTCATCATCTCATTATCATCTTTGTCATAATCTCCATCATTATCATAAACATCGTATGTTGTCACAATCGTCATCATCTCATTATCATCTTTGTCATAATCTCCATCATTATCATAAACATCGTATATTGTCACAATCGTCATCATCTCCATTATCATCTTTGTCATAATCTCCATCATTATCATAAACATCGTATGTTGTCACAATCGTCATCATCTCATTATCATCTTTGTCATAATCTCCATCATTATCATAAACATCGTATGTTGTCACAATCGTCATCATCTCCATTATCATCTTTGTCATAATCTCCATCAATATCATAAACATCGTATGTTGTCACAATCGTCATCATCTCCATTATCATCTTTGTCATAATCTCCATCATTATCATAAACATCGTATGTTGTCACAATCGTCATCATCTCATTATCATCTTTGTCATAATCTCCATCATTATCATAAACATCGTATGTTGTCACAATCGTCATCATCTCATTATCATCTTTGTCATAATCTCCATCATTATCATAAACATCGTATATTGTCACAATCGTCATCATCTCATTATCATCTTTGTCATAATCTCCATCATTATCATAAACATCGTATGTTGTCACAATCGTCATCATCTCCATTATCATCTTTGTCATAATCTCCATCATTATCATAAACATCGTATGTTGTCACAATCGTCATCATCTCCATTATCATCTTTGTCATAATCTCCATCATTATCATAAACATCGTATGTTGTCACAATCGTCATCATCTCATTATCATCTTTGTCATAATCTTTTTTGCTTATGCTCTGTAGACTGGGTCCTGTACTCATAAGTTTACCTTCGATGGTCGTGTGATGTGTCTCCATATTGGTTTTGGTTTACTGTACGTTGGTCTGAGTACGGGCACAGTCACTATAGTGGACTTGACGGTAAGCCGTTACACTGTTCATGTCTTATTTCATGGAGAAAAGGAATTAAGGAGGGGACTTGATTGATCTTCACCGAGCAACAAGTATCACAGCTCCTAGTTCATGTTCACAATATACACAATAAATTAAGCACTATGTACATACGATATACTATTAAGAAAATTAATGTGAAAATTTAAATCTTAAAAGCACGTTCTAAAAACGTATGTTTTTTGTTGTGTCATAATTCCTTTCTTGCTTGGACTGAGTAACGACCGTCTTTGCTAATAGTTGTACATCACTAATGGGGAAATGAAGCGAATGTTGTACAACTTTGTCCATAATACAATTTCTACAATCAGACCCTTTTGGCTGGCTCGTTCACTTAAGACAAACTAGCTCTAACTGATAGCATGACTTATCAGGGATTCGCAAAAAAAGGGATTTGGGGTACACAGGAGTACATAGGGGTACATAGGAGTACATAGGGGTACATAGGAGTACATAAGAAGAATACATAGGAGTACATAGGAGTACATAAGAATACATAGGGGTACTTAGGAGTACATAGGGGTACACAGGAATACACCAGGGTACATAGGGGTACGTAGGGGTACATAGGGGTACATAGAAATACATAGGGGTACATAAGAGTACATAGGGACACATAGGGGTACATAGGAGTAAATAGGGGTACATAGGGGTACATAGGGACACATAGGGGTACATAGGGGGTACATAGGGGTACATAAGAATACATAGGGGTACATAGGAGTACATAGGGGTACACAGGAATACACCAGGGTACGTAGGGGTACATAGGAATACATAGGGGTACATAAGAGTAAATAGGGGGTTCATAGGGACACATAGGGGTACATAGGAGTACATAGGAGTACATAGAGGTACATAGGGGTAAATAAAATCACGACTGATAACGATCCAACTTGCATTTGTCTAGAAACCCAATCTAACATGTTTTTGAATATAAATTTCGATGTGGGAGTGGTTAATTTTGTAAAGACCTATTCTAAAGCTCGGTTGTTCTAAGCTCAATTAGTACTATCTAGAACATGATCAATTGTTAAGAGCTCAACCAGGATTAGCACTAATCAGGCTTTAAACAACCGATATTTGACTTTGTTACCAAGCTGATACTCCAAATGTACAAAGTTTTAATTTTATTAAACAAATTTATCCAATTGAATCGTAAAAGAATGTAAACTTTTGTTTTAAAAAACCTTTTATAATTTTTACGTTTCTGTGATTGCCCGAGCAGTTGCCCAGTTTTTGTATCAAGAATATTTTCCCACCATCTATTTTTATCCCTTGGATTTAACAAAAAATGTTTTTCTTTTTTGTGCGGGAAACCTTAAAATTGAAATTGTTGGTACAGTTTATAAAACATTATCTTTTATACAAATGTTTTTAAAAAAGTTGTATTTTAGAATACATTGCATCTAAAATTTAAATCGCCTTGGTTTAGTGATCAACTGTCACTTAGCGTTGTCATTCGGCCTGCTTGAGCAGTGTATGTGCATTTGCTTTACAAACCGTTGTCTAGCTATATCCAGTAGATCGAAAGTTTACGAATAAGACGACCATGGATCGACAAACCATGCACTTAACTCCAATTAAGCTCCGTATTTGTTAAATACTTATAATACTGCGTAGTTATAACACTACATTATACAGTGGTTACTTTCTCAGCTACTAGGAATTCTTCTTGCGTGTTTATAGTATAATAATCTTCGGGTGTATGTTTACTCTTAAACCGTAAACCATAGCATACAAGCGCTGATTTCCTGCGTAGAGGAATAGTAGAACTTTCAGTGGATGTCCACGATTCTTCAGAGTTCCTTATTAGAGTATCTTGAGTATCGGATGAGCCTATTATGATTTTCTTTGTGATGACGTTTGTTGGGATTAAAAACATGATCAGAGATGATAAAGTCATCAGTCCACCTGTTACGTAGAATGCCGTGTTGTAACTTTGAGATCGATCAAATATCCATCCAGCAACTGGAGGACCAATAGTCTTAGGTATTGCTAACAGGCAATACAACGTGCCTACAGCAGTGGGAGTGAACTTTATGCCCACTATATCACTAGTTATAACAGGGACAAGCATCTCGTAACAACCATCAAATACACCAAACGCTATGGATAATACTACGAACCATTCAAACGTGGAGGCAATGGTAAACAATGTACTGACAACCCCCATCATTAGTATAGCAAACTGACAAGCAACAATACGATTACATCTTGGATGATCACTAAGATGGCCGAATAGCAAACTACCAACAAATCCACCGGCCGCCACACATCCTGCTAATATGGAAGACTTGTTTTTACCGATGTTTTTGTCTTCTGCCAGTTTGACCTGCGAAACAAACGACAATACTAATATGAATAACTCGGGTGTTAGAGATAAAAGGGTACGTGCAGCACAGTAGCCTTGGTGAATACTGAGGAAAGTTCATGGAGCATCAACAACCTTATCTCGAAACGATTGTATTGGGAGAACATTGGGGCAAGTGAATAAAGCCTACGAAGAAAGTTCACCTTTATCAATGATAATTACCCCCCCCCCCCCCCCCCAAGTGAATAAAGCCTATGAAGAAAGTTCAGCTTTATCAATGAGAATTACCCCCCCCCCCCCCCCCAAGTGAATAAAGCCTATGAAGAAAATTCACCTTTATCAAATATAATTAACCCCCCCCCCCCCCCCCCCAAAAAAAGGCTCATCCTCTGTGTACCGTATTCATAGTCTACGTAAATCAATAGAAACACCAAGTAAAACGATAAACGGAGCTAGCAACAGGTTTTCAGTGTACAACGGTGGAGCCCACAAAGGTTGTATTGTATGGAGAACATTGGAGCAATCGAACTAAGGTCTCTCATTTACGAGAAGCTAATAACAATGCAGTGCAACTCACCAGATGTACAAAGGGTACCAAGAACACAAGCATTAAAATACACAGAGCTATTAACCATATAACATAGGCTTTGTGTTTGAATAATGTCCTTATCTTGTCTTTTAACGGTTTGTGCGGTTTGTGACTCGCCTTGTCCTCGTATTTTTCTTCGTGTAACGGACGATACAATAATCCAGATAATATCACCAGAACATTCAACGCTCCTAAAAATCGAAACATATTCGGTGTACCAAATCGTGTAGCGATAATCTGGAGTAACGGGCCCAGAGATACTCCACCTATTGCAGCCCCTGTTAGTGCAATGCCGTTTACTAGAGCTAGTCTTCTTCTAAAATACTTGGTCAGCATCACGAGCGATGGGAAAAGACTAAAACTTGTTCCAATGCCCCATAGTAAACCATAACTTATGTACAAAGGAAAAAGTCTGGTAGCAAATGAAGACGATCCCATGCCGATTGCTGATATTATTCCTCCTGCGATGACCACTTTACGACAACCGTAACGTTCTGCTAGAAATGTACTAACTGGAGCAAAAAAGTACATAATGCTTGACGATAGGCCAGTCACCCACGCTATGGACAAAAAAAAAAAAAAATGTGAATACTTTATTCTTTACTCCGACGTACGGTTAAGAGCGAGTCCGTGTGAAAACCATGCAAAATCGAAAAATGTGTCTACAACGGGTATCACCGATTTCTTTCATTTTTGGCTGAGATATGTATTTTAGTGTAAATATTAACTGTGTGCAATATAAAACAAAAATATTAAATTCTCTAGCAGATATCGAGGTTTAAGGGAATGTAGTCAGACGAACGATAAAAATTGCTTGAAATTTACACCAACTTTACAAATCAATTTCTCTAAAAATATAGCTTTTTTCTTACCTGGAATTCGTACAGACCTACTACAACATATAATAAATACAACGACAGTATCAAAGTATCAAAAGATTTTTTTAAAGAAAATTTTTGCTTATTTACATATCAGGCTATGAAATCTACATTTTGAGTATGCATTCTTAAAAATTCGATATACAAGATCCGGCAACTTTTTAAAACGACAAAGTTTGACTTTTATGTACAACTGATAATGGTTAACAAATACAAAGAAAAAAATTTCTGTAAAGTTTTAAGGGTGAAGAGATACAGTATCACGAATTTCGCGTTTTTACACGTATCCAATTATAAGACTAATGACCATTTGCGACTAAAAAAGCCGATAAGTTTTAAAATACTTACCTAAAAACAACAGCTAATGAAGTAGGGCGATTTAAGAAGTCATAAATGTACAATGTTAAAATATCTTAACTATACGCTGTTTTTTTTTTTCGTAAGAAATACACACAAAAACATGCCGAGTTTGCATCAACGATAATGCTAAGCTGATCAAATGGTTCAAATTACAACAAAGAGCCTTGAGTTGATTTTAATATGTATAAATATTCGAAACTTACATCTTTAAGACAGCAGATTCGTAAAATAAAAGTCGAAAACGTGGAAATTATCCAAATGACAACGACAGCGTAGCCAAGTGTGATTATCAGTACTAAACAATCAACTGTCATGAACTGGTTCCCGGTCGTTAACCATTTTAGAGTTAACTTTCTATCAGAAAAGCATGTTATTATGACATAAAAAATGGAATGAAATAATAGTGATAATAACAATAAAATAAAATAATGCCGGCACAACAGAGATTGTAAAGTGAGTTAGCGATTCTCTTCCGTCAAACAAATTGTCTATTAAAATATTTGCATACTAATGTCAGTGAAAACAAATTTTAGCCTAACGATGTATTCTACGGGTATCAGAACGTTAAAACTAAATAAATGTATATTTTTTGGACCAGCTATTCTATTTGAAATAATATTTTTTACCTAGCTGTTTTTTTGTTCACATTGTCAGTTGTTTATAGTAATTATCACTAGACTAGACCAATTATGTTTGATTGACGGAAGAGAATCGCTTCACAGTCGTTTGGCGGGAATGGCAAGTATTTTAATACTTAAAAATCGATGGTAATCCAGATTCATCTTATTCACTCACTAGATATCTCAACGTAAAAAAGAAACGGCTCAATATAAAGCTCTTCAATACTAGTTGTCAATATATATAGTATTCAATGAAAATTCCTTTAAACGATATAATAAACTATTTAGTATTTTTAATTTTACCGAAACTCAGATGGGATCGAAAATGCAACCCTTACTTAGATGTAACAATACCTTGACCAATTTCGCATAACATTCCCCATGTTTCGAACATCTCTTGACAAATACGCTTTGCATGTCCACCTCTGGCAGGCTTTTGTTTAGAATCGTGTTGAGGATGCTTACAGACTCGACTGGGACGCCAGCCTAAACCAAAGTGGTCTCTATGTAGCGGACATATTGTCATATCATCTGTATTTTCAGTTTTAAAAACACCAGCTCTTAAAAGACAAAGTTCCCACTCGTACTTCACATCTTTGGAAGAAGTTTTTAAACAGCCAAGTAGATGGGTGCAGATAATCTTTGTACAAGATTTTAAAGGTAGCAAAACAAAACAGGTGTCATTGTTTCTTCGAAAACTTCCATAATTTTCCACAGAAAGATTGTGAAAAGAGAAAACCGCCATAAAATAATTACTGTATGTCAAAATTAACCTCAACTAATGCACGTAAAATGAGAATTAATGTCGGTGTCTACCAAACATGCCAATTAGTCGAATGTCAATTTCAAATTTATGCAAAACAACAAAGAGAACACTTGAAGCAAAATATATGTCTTTTATTAAAATGTGTCTTGCTAGAACTTTAACAATACATTTTTATGAAAACGTATTCATATCCCTGGAGAGTGATCATAATCAGGAAAATAGTAAATCAAAAAGGTTACATAGTTTTATATAGTACACTGTTACTTTGTCTGTTTCTGTTTTTAGCAACCGCATGAGCTCAATAATTTCTTTAACATGTTGTGTGTGAGGTTAATAAATGCATAATTCTAATACTGTAAAAATTATTTTATTTCAAAAAATGATAATATTGTGAAAAAAATATTATGAAATATCGTTTTTACCAGACATAGGAAAGCCGAAGGTAGACAGACAAAACATTACTGTATTCGGCTTACAAGCCTAAAACTTAGTTATTTGTTGTAACATTATCTTATATAATGATGAATATCATTATTTTAATTCATATAATTGATTCTTATGATTATTATCATTATATTGGGATCATATTTAGCGTGTTGTAGATTTGTTGTATATTTAGTTTTGTCACGTGACAACTTTAAACAATGTACATTTCATCATTTTCTTAGTTATTTTTCGCTTGAAAAATAAATACTTTACAGACTTTTTTTTCGATAAAACATTGTCTCTATCATCATACTATCTGATAAAGGTTTCAAAGTTATATGAATAACTGCCGGATAGGTGCAAATAGCTCTTTTCTAGAGTATATTTTTACACTTTTCGTCAAAGCTGAAAAATAGCAATAACTCAACCCTTTATAAAACAACCCAATATTTGTTTCACGACTTTTTATTCAACTTAAAGTACTAATAAGATAATGTGCTAAACGTGGGCAGAATATTGGTGCAGGAAACAATCTGCAAAGGAAATACGAGGCCGTAAAACTTTAGCTATATTTTATGCAAATTTTGACCGTTTTTAGGGTAAAATACTCAAACGGTTGTAACTTTAAGCCTTTTTAATTTAAAGCCAAAAACATTCACCAAAGTAATAAGTTAACTAAGATGTACAATCGAGCTAAGTTTGAAGAAAATCGGTGATGTACGGTGTAGACTGGTCTGCATGGTTTTCACGCGGACTCGCTCTTAAAGCTCGAAACGTCAGTAAAGTTAATTAACATTTCTTACGGTGTTACAAATCTTCAATTCTATTACCTATCGTTGATATCAAACACCAACGCAGCCTATACTAGTTTACTCGCTAGTTTCCATTACTAATTTCATTCTATTACCTATCGTATATATCAAACACCAACGCAGCCTATACTAGTTTACTCGCTAGTTTCCATTTACTTTACTATATACATGAGGTATACCAGTAGGTAGTAAGTAAGTACATACGTAAACGCATTGCGTGATGTCTTCACACCGCATGAGAGGTTTCCCGTTATAGTTGTGACCACATGCAGTTAAAGTCAGACGATCGTTTCCATGTATTTAACAACAAATTGTATTAATGCATGGTTTAAATGTTGTTTGATACAAAATTTTCACTGCTTGTATTAATTTTAAAAACTGACAAAAGCGATTCTTTTAAAGAGGCCATTTGAGATTAGATTTTAGCGCTAAGGCTTATGAATGAGATTTTTGAGCTGAAATTGTTTTCAAAATATCGTTTCATTTAGAATAATATTTCGACTATTCTGGCTAGGATTAAAATTCCCTCGTAAATAATGTTGAAATTGTGAATTGAATTGTATATGTCAACCCTGATAGGTCAACTAGGTTGCCCAGTGTGTGCCGTACTATTACTGACTGAGACAATTTAAGCAATCAAACTTTTCACGGTTCTCACAGAACAACCTCAGCCTCGATAGCATGTCATATATATTTTCTTTGCAATTAGACTACAGCCCGTAGAACTTTGAAGTGTTTCAATTAGCTTCAATTGTTTGATAATGTGTACATTTCTAAAATTAACCCGAGCTGCAGTCAAATTGTAAAGAATATATCGAGGCTTAGGTTGTGGACGTGAACAGATCTATGACCTTGTTAAATGGCAAACGGATGCCGTCTAGAGCGGGATGATAGAAAAAAAACATCGTCTTCCTGTAGCAGGAACATTTTTTTAAATATTAACTTGAAAGTTTTCTTCTATGTATTATTGTGGAGACATCAAGGCAGTGAATTGTATGTTTTCCAAGATGACTCTTAGTTGTTCAAGTTGACTTTTCATCT
The DNA here is from genome assembly GCA_949775045.1 of Metridium senile. Lineage (NCBI taxonomy): Eukaryota > Metazoa > Cnidaria > Anthozoa > Actiniaria > Metridiidae > Metridium > Metridium senile. The sequence goes on along the minus strand of OX459096.1, from coordinate 37,763,612 downwards.
TCCGATGGAATGTATCAGTTTGCCTGAGTATCAGTGTAGTGTTCCATCCTGAATATTCCACTGATACTGAACACTTGTGCGAAGGCTAAACGTACAAGAATAGAGTCTACCTTACTATATGCCAAGTTCAAACGTTGAGCTTCTCTCGATTGAATGCATGGAAAATAAATCTTTGGTTGGACATTAAAAATATATTAATTATCTCAGCATGCACTTTCTTTGTCAGTATTCACAAAGCCGGAGCAAATACTTTTATCTTCTTTGATATATAGTATTAAAAAGGACTCAAAGAGTATCACAACTCAGTGTTGAACTATAAGAATATTGGTTATATTATCATATCATTACCATGTTAACAGTGATTGCCGATAAGATTAACATATGAGAATTGGTAATCCATATCATAGTTAATGGAGGGGACCCGTCCATTAACTATGTTCATTAGAGTCCTTCAACATAGGAAGCCAAACAACATCCATGTACCTTCCTAAGTAACTACACCCCGGCATTAAGATATAAAGTACATATATGCTTCTGAAAAGAATGTTCAACTTGTTTCTCGCACCTGTTTCAGCTCGCTTTGAATTAAACTCATCCACAAGAACCGAATAGATAACTCCTGCGATATTCTGTTGGCCAACGGTTAAAGTATGCACCAAAAAAGCACCAAAGCAGACCACCCAACCCCATCCACTATCTAGTCGCGGGTTTGTGTTTTTCTTGACTTCATTAGGTGTACTAAAAGAAGTTGTTTCTACCATTGCCGTATTGTTGTTCAAATGCTGATCCTGCAGAGAAAAAGAAGGCGCCTTTGATTGTTAGTTTGAACCTTGAGGGGTTACGTAGCAGTATCACGCAAACTTTGACATTTCTTGAAAATGGAAGTTTATAATGTAATGTAACTTATATATGTAACTGTATCTAGCGCTTTGTAATACATTAAACAAATAATATCATTACATGTTAGTCCATTACACTAGTGTTGAACAAGAATAGAAAGCCACATTGGTGTGTAGAATGAATCCCAATTCTTTTGCGGTAAAATATGTCATGTTTTGTGGCAAATTTATGATTTTAACTAGCCATTTTACTTGTAGTTTAAAATCATCTTACATCTTTTCTTGATTTTACTCTCCTCGAATCTACACAACTACAATCGCTAAAAGTTTACGGCGAAATGATCATTTAATCTGTTTTGCTGTCTCACATGTGGTTTTCGAAATGCATGGTATGTAAAGTTCGGTCAAGGTAATTGCAAAAGTCTAAAGTCCATTTAATGTGGTTTGACATACAGGAGCTAGAAATGATATACCGCTAAAGCGTTTGGAGATATTTTACATGGAAACTGTGCTATATACTGAACTCAATGATATCATTATTATAGTTATAGTTATAGCAAAGGCTTGAGGACTTGAGGAAATGCTCACAGCATTTAGCTGATTTTATTGAATTTCATTTTCTTTTGGTGAAAGTGCACCTTTTTATTGATTTGTGCCCAACACATAATTCTACTTCTCCTAAATGATACTAGATGCCTTTTTTGCAAAGGTATCGACGAGTGAATATAAGCCTTAGTCAACAAATAAATAAATCAAAACAAATCACTTTTTGACGTCTCAATCTATTCAGCCAGACTCAACCTACTTATTAGGGAGATTCAAACTCACACTCACTCCCAGTCCCAGTTCAGACGTCGAACTTTTGCCGCGTCGAATCTAACTGAGTTCGAGCGCTGTTTTCCCAGAAACTAGTAGAAATGTGTTAGTTCAAACTTTACACAAATCTGATGAGATAAACTATAGATAAACTAGTCAAACTTCTAAATCACTGGGAATCTTCTCCAAATGATTTCCTCTTTTCCCTGTAATCCCGGACTGAAATGTTCTACATTTTCGAGGGATAGATGGCTGAGTTTAACCTCCACAAATGTTTTTCACATTAAGGTAAAACAAGTTGGCTCTCTTTGATCTTCCGTTAGCGACCACCTTTCAGTTTCCCATTTTGCTTCTCATATAAATTCTGTCATAAAATCCCTCTCATAAACAACCATTCTCGTGAGCGACCGCGACTTCCTTTAGGGTTCAAGTTTTGGCCTTTTTATTGTTTTCTCGTACGCGACCACCAAAGAGTTAGGAGGCTAATACGTCTTGGAAACACTATCTAAACATCTTTAGAGTTTAAAGTTATCATGGCGAAGAGAATGCCAAAAAAAGAATTAAAATACAGAACTTTTTGAAATCGTTTGATAATTTTTGACAAGTCTCCGGACGGGTAACAAATAATGCATGTTTTTGATATCTGGCCTGCGATGCAAGCGGTCTGCGGGGTTGCAAGGAACCGCGGTCTTTTCCTTTTTTCTCTCTCTCTCTCCCCTTTTCTTCTCTCCCTATTAATCACGCAGACCGCCGGCAACGCATGTTTTTGACATCCTCTCGGATAGTGTTCATGTGGTTTGGACTTCCGGTGTTAAAGTTCTCATAAGGGGCCGACCATTTAACTTTTGAGGGGGGGGGGGGGGGGGGGGGGTGTTTCCAACGTCTTGGTGGACAGGATATTTATTAAGACTGAGATTATAATTCTACAATTTTCGCTTACAAGAGAGTCAACTGTACAGCCGTCCCCACCCCTACCCCAACAGGGAGAAACGGAGAAGGAACTTCTGTGAAACGGCGTTCGTTCAAAAGGGAAGGGGTGGGGACAGTGGTACACAGGCTAATGAAAGATGTTTGGATGAAAATGTTAATAGTATATTTGAAATGTTTCATGTAAAATAACTGACATTTTCTTTCGTTTATTATAGAGAAACACTTGTGTGGAACGATTGCAATGCCATGAACCACGGGGTGTGAGTTGCCTAGCAACAGCCTCAGAAGGTCAGCGGTCACTTCTGTGTACAGGGTCCTTCGATGCGACGGTTTCGATTCGAGATCATAAGGTAGGTGACGCTTGTACGTAATAATTTATATTTAATAGACTAGTTTCGAATTCACTATTACCCAGTTTAAGCCTAGTCTCCCACGCAGCCGTTTTCCGTGTCGGGCTCACACTTCGAGGGAGACTAAGTTTAAGCCTTGATTGTAGGAAGCTAGGCAAAAAGCTTTGGCTTTAACAATAATGTTTTAGATAGGTGTATAATATACAAATAAAGAGACCATTCCGAGTAATGTATGGATCATTCGCCCGGTATTCGTCCGGTTAGCGCATCTTGACGGGCAAAAACAACAAAATCAAAAAGAGAGATTATTAGTTCATCCAAGTTGAATGATTCAAACGGCAGTTGCGAAGTAGTTGGAATTTAAAACAGTCCGCTACATACTAGGCGACAAATTGCTGCAAGGTCGGTGTTTGTATTGCTTCTATTTGTCTCTGCAATCGTAAGCACAAACCAGAATGAATTTGTGCGACTTGCTGCAGACAAAATATTTTGTCGCGGGACAAAGATTTTCTCATTGATTCAACTGTGAGATGAACAGGTTGCAGAGACACGTTGCACTGAGCAATACCGCAGCAACACCGAATCGAAATATGGCGTCCCATTTGAATAACTATTGTTTTTGACTGACTAGCCTCGAATACATGTGAAAACTCCATTGTGTTTCAGCGTGAACACGAGGTTAGTCAGTCAATAACAATAGTTATTAAAATTGGACAACATATTTCGATTTGGTCTATTTGACACTCAAATATAACATGATTATAAAAATACACAAAAATTGACGCACGCGCAGAGAAATTATTTACGTTCTGGTCTCCTCTTGATTGAAAATAGTAATAAATCGAGCCGTAATTCAAGTACAATAGAAATCATAATTAGTTTGCAGAATCTATTTAACTCGATTGAAAAGCTCGTCCTTACTTATTGAGCTTCACTTTTCTCATTCAAATTACATGTTCAAGTTTTGTGTTGAAGAATTGTCGAAGTTAGTCCGTTGACTGCCCCTCGTTTCAATGTTCGGCTACAAACTTGACAACATGTTATTTCTTTTGTTTGATTAAATAGTCCTTAAGAGAGAGTACTATATATTTGACTTGGTTAGTAATCGCTTCGTACTACATTATGTAGTAATGTAGAATATACAGATTAAGTATTGTTGGGATTTCCACTACCCCTTTTTAACTATGCCCTATTTAATTAAAATTGATCAAATTAATAACACATTATAGCTATAGCATTACTTCTAGAAACACAACAATGCGCATGCAGTAGTCAATAGTCGTTTTTTTTTACCTTTTTCGTTTCGTTTGTTGTATGTCCATTCTCCATGGCTTGGAAAGAAGGAAATCTATAAGAAATTCATAGCAAAGACGTTATATGTAACTGCTGTATTATGTTGAAAAAAGTATAAATGATGTTTACAAAGATGAAATATAACAACTATACACTGAATATATAATATCTTAACTCTTATATAACATGAATTGAAATGTGTTCGGTGTACAAGTGAAATACAGATACATGAGAAAAATATTATATGCCCTTGGCGGGAATTGAACCGCACGGTTTCGGCTTTATGTTACCACTACACCACAGTATTTATATACATTATATATTTATATACATACTGAGATCTAGAAACATACCAAAAAAATAATAAGAACAAAAAATATTTTTAAATCGATTTATTTATTATGATAATTAGCAAACCATTTTTACCACTAAGACATTCCGTCACGCTACTTACGATAATGGACTGAAATGGCCGACATCATTTTTCTCCGCCGAGAGTTATTCGGTGACACCTATTTTTTTAAACTTATTTGACGTGACCAATTTGTTTAATCAACCGTCAAAGCTTTCCCAGTTAACGTCCTTATTCATGTTAATAAATGATGACAAAAATAGAATTGTTTTTAATAACAAAAGCCTGGGTGGTTGTACTGGTTTTTTCGCCACCTGAAATAGTAATCTACGTGTTTGTAAATATTTTTAAACAAGTTCGGCAATTTTAGTTCCAAATTTTCATTCCCACAAAAATGTCCTTCGTGATCTGAAAAACATTTACTCAAAAAAAATCCAAAACGCTGTAAAACCAATAGTGATAACAAATCAATAGTGATAACAAATGAGACGCATGTGGTCCCCCAAGGGATTGTCTACTTGTTGGGGTCAGAGATGGTTCTAAGAGCTATGCATAACTTGCCACCCTTGTCTGTATATAAGCCTTTAGGTATTCAACGGAAAGTTTCAGAAAGTTTCATATAGGGACATTAAATGATCATCCGAAACATGTATTATTGCAGAAAAGTAGGAGACATTTGTGTTGTGAAGGAATTTTATTCCAGACAAAACTATCTAATTAATATTCAATCTTGACACACAAACTTGGAGTAAACCGATCATCCGTGAGTCTCTGAGAGTGGGCTCCCTGTGCATAACCTTTTAATCAATCCTTACAACTCTAAACTATTTTCGCACAAAATTGATGAAAAAAAAAAACATTTGGAGACCATTATTTGAAATTTACTTGACTCGATGACAAATCCACTCATCTTGACTTTCTAACGCTTTTGATACTGTTCATCATGAAATTCGTATAGATTAATTAGAATATTATGGCATTAAGGGCCTAACACTCGAATGAACCAGAGATTACTTAAATAATCGCAAGCAATATGTTGAGTAAAAGTACTCCCTCATCTAACATCTAACAGTTAAATGTGGTGTTCCTAAGGGGAGCATTCTCGGACCACTGTTGTATATCTGATATACACCTATTTCAAAAATCGTTGTCGCAAACAAAGCTTCAGTCCACACAGAACCCTGCAAAGAATGTCGGCATTTCTTCTCTTATTATCGATTTATTCATAGCATATTTTGGATGGACGTGTTTGCGTTATATGACCATAACACTGTTACAGTGATAGATGAAGAAACACTGATATTTCTTTAAAAAACGTGTTATAAATCACAAATTATGTTCATAATACCGACAACCTTTGCAGGGTTCAGAGTTTGGACTGTAGCATCGGCTGCGACAACGATTTTTGAAATAGGTGTATAAATTGTATTACTATTAGGTGGGCGTATTAAAGGATTATTAACCGAGCGTGAGGTCTGTACGGGAAAATATCAGACCGAGGTCTTGACAGTACGGAACGAGCGCAGCGATGTCCGTACAAAAAAGACCGAGGTCTGATATTTTTCCGGACAGACCGAACAAGCGAGGTTAATAAATCGTTTATTATATGGCTTTTTTTCTTAGCGATATACGAAATCACAAATATTTTATCGCCGAATCTCTCATTATTGAATGAATAAACACACAAACTAAACTGGCTAAAAACACTTTGCAGGTATGAAAAGATAAAACTTTAACAAAATATTAATTGCAATACTTTACAAGTTGTTTTTAATTTTACGGTCTGAAAAAAAATACCAAAAATTGGACCGTTGTCATGGTAACGGTCTGATTTGGGAAAATATCAGACCGGAAATCAGCCAATCAGAGCGCGCGTACTATCGTAGCCATATAATAAAATGTCATATTTTGTTATGGTTTTGCCTAACAAACAATATTATTGGAAAATTGGCATCGCAATACTAAAACTAGTTAACACTACGCTCACCTCTACCTCTGATATTTTGAAACTTGTTTTACATGCGGATGATACCACTGTCGTTCTTTCCAGTAAAACCGTACCACTTACACTGTATTTGAAACTTTGAATCTTGAGTTAGAAAAGGTATCTAAATGGTTTATAGCAAATAAGCTATCAATCTGTCAAGAAAACTAACTACATAGCCAGATATGCATAGGAATACAACACTTGTATATCCGTACCTGTAATGTGGTATGGACTCAGCTGGGCTCCATTTACCCAATTAGTCTAGACAAAATAAATATTCTCCACAAACTTGTTATACGGATTATCACTAAATCCTAATATGATGCGCACACAGCCACAATCCTCTGTGTAAACATAGTTAAAAAACTCATTAATAATTCATGACCATTTTGTCCAGGGATTATGGTGTAGAATAGAAGAACAATGGAATGCAAATGAACATGAAGCATTATATAATGCTTCATGTCCATAATTCAGATATGACCTTTCCCCCCATCGTTACTGACGAGTGAACATCAGACTTAGAAATAATTTACTTTTAGATTTTTGGCGAAAAAAAGTCTTTGATCATGAGTGCCAATGCCAGGATTCGAACCAAGATCTTCTGCTTGGTTGTATCCGAGCTTTAGGCCATTATGCCACTGAGTCAATCGATGAAAAGTTTGCAACGAAATGCCATTAAGTTCATTAGCATTCAAGTTGGTTAGCATTCCTCTATTATTAGTTTAGATCAATTCCCAAATGCAAACAACCTTCGGTTTCTTTTTGTTTCATCGATATTGGACAAAATGGTCATGAATTACTAATGAGTTTTTTAAGCCGTTCAATAAACTCGCAGAACGTGTTTTATCAGGTTTAAAATCCCTTGGGCTTCGCCCTCGGGATTTTAAACCTGATAAAACACTCCTGCTCGTTTATTAAACTATACTTAGTCCCCTCTATTAATTTTAACTATGATGTAAACAAACTACAAGTACGATCATGTTTACATATCATTACAAGTTACTTCCTAGATCTTTTCAAACTATATTTCAACTAAACTCTGATTTTCGCTCATATCCTACTAGACATTATAATGACTATAGAATTTAATTCTGTAGAACCAATATTAAAGAAATTACAATCGTTTTTCATTATAAATATAGTATTATTATTATTATCTTTCGAGGTCCAAAGTTCTGGAACTCACTTCCAGCTGAACTGAAATCCAGACCTACCTCCAACTAAAATAAATTTAAAGAAATATCTTGTAGAAGTCTTGAAACCTTAAATAGCTTTTCTCTATATTGATTTATTTGGTACTTATTAGCATGGATAATTAAAACACATTATTATCCAATAAGCTATCCATGTTCTCAAATTTATTTTTATACTTCATAAAACCTGTAACAAAACCATTTTTTGTGTGTACTGATGTTTGGTTTTGTCTTTCCCTATTCGTATTCATATCACTTTGTTTAAATATTATTCTACTACATATTTAATTTCATGAAGTCAAGGCAGTTTGAAAATAACAAACCCCGTGGTTTCGGGCTGCCTTATCATCAGGTATTAGCTAAATAATATATAAGCAACCAATTATAAAAAAAAAAAACAATTATATTTAATACTCTTTATAATTATATGTTATTTATTGTATTTTTTTCTAATCTACTTTAATATATTGTAATATAAGGAAAACGAGTCCAAAAAAAACAACTAAAAAACTAACTATTGTAATATATTAGTTTATTTATTTATTTATTTATTTATTTATTTATTTATTTATTTATTTATTTATTTATTTATTTATTTATTTATTTATTTATTTATTTATTTATTTATTTATTTATTTATTTATTTGTCACAATGATACAATTTCAAAAAATAATAATACGTATATTAAAGGAGAAGGAAACCGAACTTTCGTCCCAATTGAATAAGCTACTCCTACTTAAATATAACTAATAATAGAATTATATACGTACAATGCAAAAAGATACTAAAAAGTTTAAATACAGTTTAATTGTTTTCTGGTGGTTTTTATAAGTAACATGCAAATAAATCAATTCCTTTTCTAACCAATTCTCGGTTTTCACGTGAAGTCATCAAAACGCTAAAATATTAACTGTAAATCGCAGAAAGCTGGTCCTCTAGTATTTTGTAGATGTTTTTGAAAGATATTACTCCTGAAAGTTTTGTTTTTTTGTTTCAAGAACGGCAATATTGTCACGCGTTTTCTAGAGCCGTAAAAAGATACAAATTAGCTTCAAATGTCATCTTTTTTGGCTGGTACACTAACGAAATTGTTTGTTGATTAAACATATTTACCTCTGAAGCGTTTTAGTCCGAGTTAAATTGTAATTTCGACGCCTGGACCGTTGTCCGCCATGTTGGTGTTCACATGCTATATGTTCATGCATTCTTACCAAAAAAATAGCATATAAAAGCTTTCATATCGTGGCAGCAAAAACTCAGTTTGACTTTAAGTTTTGCAGAATTACATAGTTTTACTCACTCTATCACGAGAAAGTACTATTACTATGTTTAGGTCTCTGAAACGGACCGAAATATTTTTGATGACGTCATTGAAAACCGAGAATAGCTTTGATGAGCTTTAAGAGAAAGTAAAAATACTTGAAAATTAAAATGGATGATAACAACTTGAATGAGTATTCTAGCAGATATTGTATACCCGATTGGCGGCCAATCCTGTAACGGAGGACGATGAAACCGATCAGTATCGATGAGCCACCGCCTACAATTGGCACCTTCTACCCTGCGAGCAGAGATTTCTTTCTCTCTTCTAGGTAAGAGAAAGGAACCTCTGCTCGCAGGGTAGCCAACTTCTGGCACAAGCAATAAAAATAACCGAGATCCCGTAATCATTGCAAAATTTGTTCGCTGCAAGACCCTGCAATACATGCGACGAATTTTCCCTCTTGCTAGCAGGGAAGATGAATTCTACAAGGTAGAACAGTATACTATGCGGGATTTGGTGATGATGTATATGAAACAGAGGAAAATCTTCATCACTGAAAGGTTAACACAACAAAATAAGAAAGTGTTCAATTTATGCCAACAAGCTTAAAAAAGATGTGGTGGATAGTGTCTGGATAATAACGGCTGCGAGGGTCTACATCCATCACCAGTTGACAAAGATCAGACATGAGTCAACGAATTTATAATATCTTTATTCATTGATATTATGCCCCGATATTGAAAACTTACTTCAATTGATCTATTAAATATCTGCAAAAACTAATCAGTTATTAATCTATCAAAAATTTATCCTGCATAGTTCGAATATACCATTGAAATCTAGCTTTAACTATGATACGACCCAAGAGCTATTAAACAATGAATCAGAAACTATAAGCAGTTGACAAAGATCTAATGTATAATGTCCTTTTTCAATGATTTTCCGATTTTGAAAATTTACCTCAATTGAACCACAGTCGCCAGAGTCTCCCTTGAAGTTTGTATTGGCTATAACCGTTGTGTTATTCATAGGTTTCCACCGGCACTTTATAAATTTGCTTTGGTAAACTTGACCTTTGGTAAATTTCAATTTCATCTCGATATATGACGATCGGAAGCTAGCTTTAGTTAATCCTATTAGGCTCAATCTATCCTAATCCATACCAGAGGGTCATACAGGGGGTCTCTGGCACGGTTCACGGCCGAAAAAAATATCGAATCCCGGATCACGGATCATTTAATTTTCACGAATCACGAAAATATGGAAGTAGCGCACTCTTTTACCCTACTCTTACACATCAAAAACTTAAGCAAAGAAGGAATGTTTAAAAAAAACTGAATAAAAAGTATAAAATAAATCAATAGAGGTCTTGCAACTCAAAATCACGTCGAATAAGTGGCGAATATATAGCCACAGGTAGCCCAAGCTCGTTGTTAGTGTTGATTTATATGGGTACTTTTGAACCTTCGATTTTTTGCCTTAAATTTTATAAAATTCAATGAAACTCTTACAGTGTCTTCTTGTTGATCTCTTTAATCCTCTGGGTTAATTTCAGCCGATTTCGTTCAGAATAAATTACCTTATTATATATCCTATTCAAACTCGTTTTCTTATTGGTCGAAAGCACGTCACGTGGAGGGAAATAAATCGATCTATTCCCCGTGCGGGTAATAAATCCACGTGAGAGGGGAATAAATCCACGTGATCAGGTCAAAGTCCATCGAAAGTTCGTGTGGCGCGTTTGCAAACTCAATGTTACAACAATCATTTTCACTTAGGGACGGACCATTAGATTTTTGAGGGGGGGGGGGGGGGAATTTTTTTTTGCAGGATATTTTTTTTCCACTCCAAGTATGTGCAGGAATTTTTTTTTTTTATCAGGATTTGCTTGTAGGAACTTTTTTTTACGGAATAAATTTTGTTAAATATATTAATGAAATATATTAATTAATTGTTAATTGCACGAATTTTTTTTTTCGGTATATTTGATGTGCTCGAATTTTTTTTTCCACTTTTAGGCTGTGCTCGAATTTTTTTTTGGTATTTGCCCCCCCCCCCCCCCCCCCCCTCAAAAATCTAATGGTCCGTCCCTTAAAATAAAACATTACATTATTGTCATTTGACATTTTTTGGTCGACTAAAAACTTTGTAATATCATATTACATTTCAATTTTCTCCACGCTTTGTAATTCATAACGATTTTTTTTTTCGTAAATAAAAAATTTTCAACTGGAGTGAAAATTTTTCTTCGTTTGAGCCTCGGGAAACATTAGGATTCTCGGGAAACAAAACTAACTGTTTCCCTCGGGACCAGTCATTAAGTGCTTATTCTCCCTGCCTTACATAAGTAAGGCCTCGCTTGTTCGGTCTGTCCGGAAAAATATCAGACCTCGGTCTTTTTTGTACGGACCTCGCTGCGCTCGTTCTGATATTTTCCCGTACAGACCTTACGCTCGGTTAATAATCCTTTATTATCATATGGCTACGATAGTACGCGCGCTCTGATTGGCTGATTTCCGGTCTGATATTTTCCCATATCAGACCGTTACCATGACAACGGTCCAATTTTCGTATTTTTTTTTTCAGACCGTAAAATTAAAAACAACTTGTAAAGTATTGCAATAAATATTTTGTTAAAGTTTTACCTTTTCATATCTGCAAAGTGTTTTTAGCCACTTAGTTTAGTTTGTGTGTTTATTCATTCAATAATGAGAGATTCGGCGATAAAATATTTGTGATTTCGTATATCGCTAAGAAAAAAAGCCATATAATAAACGATTTATTAACCTCGCTTGTTCGGTCTGTCCGGAAAAATATCAGACCTCGGTCTTTTTTGTACGGACCTCGCGCACCGTACAGACCTCACGCTCGGTTAATAATCCTTTAGTACAGTATTTAATATTAAGAAATGCTTATAGATGCTCATTGCAAACAAAGATACACAATTTGAATATACCTAAAATCAAATTATAAGGCTCTTATTATATTATCGAAATATTATTAAATAAATAAATAAATTATTTGTTTTGTATTTTTTTTTGTTAACAAATTTTATTAAGCAACAAATAAAACATTTACAGTAAATATAGAATAGTACGTTATTTACAATTAATGAAAACCTACACTATAAGTGTACTCTTCTAGATTTTCACAGTAAATACTGAACACGTTATTTACAATTAATGAAGATTTCACTATAAGTGTACTCTTCTAGATTTTTACAGTAAAATACAGAACACGTTATTTCCAATTAATGAAGATTTCACTATAAGTGTACTCTTCTAGATTTTTACAGTAAAATACAGAACACGTTATTTACAATAAAAGAAGATTTCACTATAAGTGTACTCTTCTAGATTTTTACAGTAAAATACAGAACGCGTTATTTCCAACTAATGAATACTGCACTGTAAGTGTACTCTTCTAGATTTTTATCAATTAAAAAAAAAAAAACTATAAATGTACACAGAAAAGGAAAATAAAACAATAAACACAACCTGCCAAATAATATTACTTATTAAAGAGCTGGTTCAATGAATTTCCATTTGTCAATATGTTTAAACACAGTATTTCTTGTTTTCGCAACAAGATATTCTACATTTTTGTTATAACTTAAAATATTTAAAAAACTCTTTAGTGAAGGCTTTTTCAGTTTATCTCTCCAATTGTATACAGTTATTTTAAAATACAATATAATCAGTATAATTCGCTATTCTATTGTCTACACCTAGAATAATGTTTTCGTAATTACTTTCAGGTAATTTTATTTCATACTTCTCAAAGTGATTTCTTACATCGTAATAAAGGTTCTTTGATTCCACACAGTCCACAAACAAATGATAAACTGTTTCCGAATAGACTAATCGGTAACTTCTTTAACTGCCCCCGAAGGTATATTATATACCTTCGGGGGCAGTTAAAGAAGTTACCGATTAGTAACCGAGTGACATACGATCGCTTTTAATACTAGATAGACCAATATCACGAGATTGAAATAGGAGCTAGACATATAAAGACGAAGGTCAAGGGAGCAACAAAGCAAGCAAATATGCGACCGTTGGTAACTATAAATACACGGAGATTACAAGCGAATACAAACGCGAATGATACTCTGCTGCCCACGCGGAAAGTAGATCAAAATCATTTGATAAGGTCAACAAAAGATTGAGGTAGCTGTATCCATGGCTACTTTTTTTACTTTTCTGCAAATATTTTGAGAAAAGATTGAAAAACCACGATTTTGTGGCCTTATTTTTACCATTTTGACTAGGCGCATTGAAGCGTGACGTATAGCGGGTTTATAGCTGACCAAATGTTAACACGTCTTTCAAATCAAATCAATATAATATCTACAGGTAAATTTGTAACTATGTTTTAATTCTTATTGAGATTTGAGCAATGGTGTTTTAATATTAATTTTGCGCGCAAAAATATAAAAACGTTTGTAAAAAAATTTCCAAGGTCAATTTTTGAATAAAACTGTTACAATATGTTTCCATATAACCAAATAACTGATTCTCTAAAAAAAAAAGAAAAAAAAGAATCTTCTAAGTTTTGAATTATTGACAATTTAAGTAAAGCGTGTGCTTTTTAAAAAAACGTTATTTCTCTTTATAGTTTCCACAAATCGTAGCTCTAACTTCAAAGTTTTGAGATCGTAAATTTCGTATAAATCGGACAAAGTTTAGATGCAAAATAATGCGTTACAAAATTATGTTTATCCTGGAAAGTCAATACTACCGGGCCACCTTAAATAAAGGTTTTATTCAATTTAAGTCAGAGGCATTTTTCGTGTTCAATTTTCTAAATTCGACTTGTATGGAGTCCTGTTATAATTAAATGGAAATTAGCGAGCAAACTAGTATAGGCTGCGTCGGTGTTTGATATAAACGATAGGTCATAGAATGAAATTTGTAACACCGTAAAAAATGTTGACTTAACTTTACTTTTATTACGTAATTATATAGATGCCTCTCCGTTCAAGATTATTTTTTGGTTATTCGTACGTTTTTGAATTCACAGCTGGAACACACAATAATGGCAATACAATAAAATAACAACATATAATAACGTCTGTAGCATTCAAAAGAGTCTAAACTGTACAACTCTACGAAATTGTACATTATTTTACCTTAATAATATACTTCGGATGTCCTCATGTAAAACCATATGATGTCTATTAAAAATGAGTATCACTGATTACTCCAAAGACTTGCTGCTCCATGGCGTATCAGCTGATTGGCGTTCTGAAAAATATGTAAATTACAAGTCCAGACTTGAATTGATGAGGGGTTGCTTAAGTTATGGGAGAAGTAAAACATTTGACTTTCAAACTACAATATGTGGTTGTCATAAGTATCAATCAATCAATCAATCAATCAATAACTTTATTAAAGTCTCAAAGTCTTCTAGCGTTACACAAGCGTAGTACTAATCGGGGAGAAGTATTTATCTTAAATTGCTCCTTAAGCAAGAAAAAAATGAAAACTCGAATCTGATCTGAAGTAAAAGGTGTGAAAGTCGAACCGTTAGTTAACAGCAAGCTAATCATGTAGACCAGATAGTCCTATATTGTTCAAAAGAATAGCATTATTTAGCCTTTGAAGCAGCTCTTATATAGGGGATATGTGCCTAATTTGAATAACTGTTCTTGACATGTTTTTATGTTGAGAGATATGTTGTTCAAAACGTAAAAAAGTTAGATTGCACGCCATAAATTCGCAAAACATTTACTGAGTTTTCAGAGCAAAATAATATTTAGTTCAGTATATTTAGACTAACTAAGAATTCAGTCACGTACGTATATAAACCACCGATCGAAGAGTACAATAGACAAACTGTTCTGCTCTAGTGATATTTACACTCAAGCTTGTGCAATATTGCGCATTTATACATGTCAAACCGGTTTATATACTTATAGATCAGCAAGTAAAACTTGTTTAACAAGTTTTATTTTTTAAAAACGTTCTTGAAGTGAATTACTTAGACATAAAATGTATATCTTCACTAATCAAAGTATTCCAATGTGATGCTACAGAAAATATGAATGGCTATAGAATACATTAAATACGCTCTTGAGAACCTACCTGGATGAAAAACAACGAAGCCCGGCCGGGTAGAATAATTAGCTAGAATGCAAATTATTCATATTGAATCACTTCCACAATTATTATAATCATAGTTAATAGATTAACTATGTTATAATATAGTCAGAGTTTCATTCGGATCTTTCTCTTGTATTGAACAAACGTTTTTCACTCTATATTTGAAAGCGTTTTAGTGTTATTATGTCTGAATATGTGTCTAATTTTGTGTGTGTGTGTGTGGAAAAGTTAGTTTTGTGCTGATCAAAATATCACATCTCTCAAAAGTACAAATTAAGGTGTTTCGATACAGCTTTGAGATTTACAATACCGAGCATTTTCAATAGGCTTACTCCTAATGTTCTACTAATTGTATAGTTGGATAGATGTTCTATTAACTGGTTTTAAAGGCTTTTTTAAAATACACTTTCTATTAAATTTAAGGCTACTAAAACAAAGTTAAAATGAAAAACGAGTACTGAGAAAATGGAGATTACGCACCATCCAGATACGATAATTATAATAATTTAATGTGTTTATATGGCGCATTTCTAGTCAAAAATGCGCCTTACATGTATAAACTAAATAAAAGTGATTAATTATACAAAATATTGTGAAAAGAGGAAGGACTTGAGTTTACACTTAAATGATCTAGAACGATCTAAAAAAACTGTTTAATTTCTCGTGAAAATTCATGTGAAAATCTCTGCAAAAAGTCGCACAAATGCGACCTGGTTTGAATTCGTGAACTTAAGTTTGACGTTTTTTTCTTTAGTGAGACGTGTTTATCAGTGAAAAATAGACATGGTCTATATGGAAAATAAGTTAAATCGACGATGTTTTCTAGCCTCTAGATCTGGCATCACTGTCACGGGCTTCCTGTTTATGAAAGAGGAAGAGGGGAGAGAAAGAATGGGGACGAGAAGGTGGGTTCGGTCCCTCCCTGTCAATAAATTTAAAACAAAGGAAGCCCAAACGAGGAAAAGGAGTTTTCATTTGTCGAACAGACTGAAAATTCTCTGTTTCGGGATAGTTGAGCTCTGTCATGTAAGGTTTATAAATGGGGCTGTTTTTAAAACTCGATCAGTATTATAATTCTGTTTTAAAAAACTCATAAGGCATTTATATGTTTAGGTTTAGTTTTAGTTTAAATAAGTGCCAATCAAGTTTTGAACAACCGAGCCTATAGCTGTGAGCATAGTTAATAGAGGGAGTTAGTAACTATACAGAAACATGGTCAAGTAAGTCGTTTGACTGCTCGCAGTTTTGCAACACCTCACCATTGTGCGGAGAGTGTATGGCTTGGTGATTGTGATCAAAGATTCATATGGATCTGCGCAAATGATAGACGTTTGAATTGTCTTTTTAGGTCACACAACAGTTGGAATTATTTGCTGATAATGAATTGTTGTTTTTTTTTTATTGTAGAATGGCTTGCTGATCAAGACTCTCAAGTCCCATACAATGACTGTATTGTGTTTGCAGGTAATTGCATGACAAATATTATCCAGTTATTGAAATATTGTATTTATATTTTTGTTCAATTTATATAGTGCTTAAGTTACCGCACTTTTCACAAATTTGTGCAGCTTTGCAATCTCACTTATAGTTCAGAAACCCAATATATTTTGTACTTCTCTACCGTTACAAGCGTTCCAAATAAACTGCACTCTTTACTAATTTGAATGGATGTACCATAGGAAATTCTACGCGCCGAAAATCAGTATACGTTGTTAATCGTGGTGCGTTAGAATTAATATGTTCCCTGGCTAATATTGTAATTGGCAGTCATGGAAAATCACAGGCTGTGACAGCAAATAGCTGGTTTTTAGCCTGAATGCAATATCCAATATCTTATAATAGTTACAGCTTTCGATCTATTCGGCCAGCCGAAGTTAAGTCAGAAAAGTTATTGTTTTATTCTGTAATGTTTGCAGGTTGTAGAAAATATCATATATAGTGGTGGTGCTGATTGTAAGGTCTTAGCTCACAACTTGAACGTGAGTATATAGTTGTATCAGTGCTTGCTTGCTTGCTTGCTTGCTTGCTTGCTTGCTTGCTTGCTTGCTTGCTTGCTTGCTTGCTTGCTTGCTTGCTTGCTTGCTTGCTTGCTTGCTTGCTTGCTTGCTTGCTTGCTTGCTTGCTTGCTTGCTTGCTTGCTTGCTTGCTTGCTTGCTTGCTACTTTGTATTTTTATTCGTTAGTTAGTTTGTTTGTTTGTGTGTTTGTTTGTTAGTTTATTTGTTTGTTTGTTAGTTGTTTGTTTGTTAGTTGTTGGTTTGTTAGTTGTTTGTTTGTTAGTTGTTTCAGTGTTTGTTTGTTAGTTGTTTGTTTGTTTGTCTGTTAGTTGTGTGTTTGTAAGTTTATTTGTTTGTTCTAATTAGCCCTTCGTTCTCTAGACTGGGGAACTACTTCGAAGCTATGATGGACATACACTAAGTGTGAGTGGTCTTCAAGTCCTTGGTCGTGTATTAGTATCGTCGTGTCTCGATAAGCTTATTCGCTGCTATGATCTCATGGTAAGACATTGGTATTGGTTGTATTACCCTTTCCACTCCCAAGTCCACGACTATTATGGACAAGGAGTCTACTAAAGTGTTGATCTTTATTGTATTGTAGTTATTATAGTTTACTCGCTAGTTTCCGTATTTATTTTGTTGTTGTCTTCAGTCTGCAGAGCTACTTCAAGCATATGGAGGCCAATCGGACATGATCTTTTCTGTGCATCTATCCAATGGGAGGGTAAGGAGACTACTCGCGATAGGTCTGGTGCAAGTCAACCTCGTCCCCAGGCTCTCCCTTCTCGTTTTTTGTTTTCAAAATGGCGGCACTCGAAGGGAAGAGTACCCTTCGAGTGCCGCTATTTTGAAAACAAAAAACGGGAAGGAAGAGCCTGGGGACGAGGTTGCGTGCAAGTCTCGCAAAGGTACTTGGAAATTTGAATTGTTACATGCGACAGCGACGCCATTTTGCTATTGTTGCGTCCCAATCCCAAACACCTTTGCGAGACTTTAGTCACCCCATGCCCCAGGCCCCATCTCGCATTTGATGTTACCGCTATGATTTAGTCCACACAATTTGTATTAATGGATGAGCGTTGATAATGATGTTGATCTCTGAAAAAGAAATGTTTTATGCAAATGTTATACACTATTCTAGTGTTGTAAATGTTGCCACTGAACCAAGGTGCTAGTCTCAGATTCTGCAACCGAGTCAATTTTTTCTTCACAAGTTTTTACAATTTGATTGCTTAAGAATACAATCTTGCAAGGACGGTCTTGTGTATATGGACGAGGAAAAATATGCCAATTCCAATATAACGAAAATATTTCAAGAAAAATTTAAGAGCAAGGAATGATTACTGATAATTGGCTTCACGATTAATGAAATCGCCCCGGAAAACGTCCAAACAAACAAACAAACAAAACAGCTGTACAGACCTTTCTTAAAAGGCAGCTAATCATATGGAAATGCCCGACAAGCCTCACTCATTGAAAACAATAACTTCATAAAATGGTGATTTTTTGTTAGGTAATTGATTAGCTGTTTCGTGACAAAGATCTATTGCTTTATTTATATATTCGTGCATGTATGTTTTTAGTTATTTCATTATTTATTCATTTTATTTATTTATCGATTTATTTATATATTTATTTGTTTGTTTGTACATTTATTCATTTATTCATTTATTTGTTTGTTTGTCTATTTATGTATTTATTTATGTATTTATGTATTTATTTATTTATATATTTATTTATTTATATATTTATTTATTTATTTATTTATTTATTTATTTATTTATTTATTTATTTATTTATTTATTTATTTATTTATTTATTTATTTATTTATTTATTTATTTATTTTCAGATTTACAGCGGTGCGCGGGATGGTAAAGTTACTAGTGTAAAACTAGACCTGAGGGTATATCACCCTTGTAAGGTAAATCACTTTAAGAGTTCATTCCATTTCGTTTCCCACTTTTTCACTTAGTTGATAATTTTCTTATTCTTACCATTTATCATTATTTTACTTTCGTCCCTCTGTCCCATTCCCCCATCTCTTTCTTATTTCCCAATGAACAAATAGGAAACGCCCGCGTGCTATGTGCAGTTATAAAGCACTCGGAGATTGACAGAACACGGGTGAAGTATTACTTCTCGAGTATTCTGACATTCCTCAAGTGCTTTATTTCTTAAATAGAAAACGCGCGCGCGTGCTGTGTGCAGTTATAAAGCACGCGGGGTTGTCAGAACACGAGAGAAGTGTTAAGAGAAGCACGACGCAAAGCACTTTGCTTTCTATTTCTTTTATAAAATACAAATTGATCAACATGCAAACGCGCGTGCTGTGTGCTCTCATAATGCACGCGCCTCAACCAATCAAAATACGTGATTTCAAATAGTTATTTTATAAAACTATATACAGCAAAGAAAGCAAGATTTATATTTCGTTGATAAAAAAACAAATTGACATATTGTATCAACATGCAAACGCGCGTGCTGTGTGCTCTCATAAAGCACGCGCCTCAGCCAATCAGAATGCGTGAATTCTAATAGTTATTTTTTAACTTTCTTAACAAAAGAAATAAATTGTAGAAGATTATTTTTACCGTTCTCACGCTTTTTACCTAATTGAGTTATTTCTATCTTATTTTAGTGGAGGGACTGCCAGTTAAACTTTGGTATCTCTTCACACATGAAGGATCATTTGAAAGGTATGAATGTATCTGTCTTTTTCTTTTCTTTTCTTTTCTTTTCTTTTCTTTTCTTTTCTTTTCTTTTCTTTTCTTTTCTTTTCTTTTCTTTTCTTTTCTCTTCTTTTTTGTTTCCTTTTCGTTATTCTCGTTTTCAATTTTTCTTTCTTCATTTGATAAAGTTCTTTCGTGTATTTGTTCCTTCGATTATTTCCATCCTTTCGTGGAAGGGTATGGGCTTGAGAAAGCCAGAACAGTTCACATAAGGAAAAGCAGACAAAATAGCTATTCTTACAACTATATTCAAATGATTTCAAACAATGATTAAAGACAAGGCGTCCGGGTCAAGGTTTTTTTTCCCCCGAGAGCCGTGACTTGAATCCATTGTTTGAAAACTTTTAAATATAACGTATGTACTCGAATAAGCATCGCCCTCGAATAAGCGCCGCCCTCGAATAAGCGCCCCCTCGAATAAGCGCCCCCTCGAATAAGCGCCGCCCTCGAATAAGCGCCGCCCTCGAATAAGCGCCGCCCTCGAATAAGCGCCGTCTACGAATAAGCGCCGCCCTCGAATAAGCGCCGTCTACGAATAAGCGCCGCCCTCGAATAAGCGCCGTCTGCGAATAAGCGCCGTCTACGAATAAGCGCCGCCCTCGAATAAGCGCCGTCTACGAATAAGCGCCGTCTCCGAATAAGCGCCGCCCTCGAATAAGCGCCGTCTACGAATAAGCGCCGTCTCCGAATAAGCGCCGTCCTCGAATAAGGGTCGTCTCCGAATAAGCGCCGCCCTCGAATAAGCGCCGCACTTTAACGCTATAATGTTACTCTAGAACAGTGTTGGAAATAAATTTTTACCATTGTTTAGTGGCGTACAAACATTTTTTACCACTAATAAGCTTAGCTGCAATACATCAAAGACTGAAATAGTTCATTTTTCGTCACGTTTTTCTAAACAAATTTCATTACCTAGCATAAATGTTGGCAAACATATAGTAACTACTAGTAAAGAGGCTCGTAATTTAGGAGTAATATTTGACCAACATCTTTCTATGTCTACTCAGATAAATAATATTTGCCGTTCAGCCTCGTTAGCCATAAAAAATATTGGTAAGATACGGAAATATCTCGATAGTGTTTCTGCTGAGCGCTTAGTACATGCATTTGTGTCCTCAAAGCTAGACTACTGTAATAGTGTGTTATATGGCATACTTGCCAATCAGTTATGTAAGCTACAGCGCATTCAAAATTCTGCAGCCAGATTAGTAACTAGAACTAAAATAAGGGAACACATAACTCCATTACTTTACAACTTACATTGGCTACCTATACAAATTCGCATTACTTTCAAGGTATTATTGCTTACTTATAAGATCGTCAATCGTAATGCACCATCATATCTAATTAATTTACTAAAGCATTATACACCTAGACGTACATTACGCTCAGCTACTAAAGGTCTATTAGTAGTACCTAGGTCAACAACATCTACATATGGAGATAGAGCGTTTACTATAGCAGCTCCAAAACTATGGAATAAACTTCCACCTAGTATAAGAAACGCAGATTCAATCAACAAATTTAAAACATCACTTAAAACATATTTATTCAAAGAAGCGTTTAATTGTTAGTAGATATTCTCGACTTTTAATTTTAATTAATTATTATTATTATTATTATTATTATTATTATTATTATTATTATTATTATTATTATTATTATTATTATTATTATTATTATTATTATTTAGTATTATTAACACTATATTTAGCATCTAAGTTTTAATTCACTCTATTTTATTGTATATTTTACTATATTTTTTATTGTACATTTCTAAACTTATTTATATATAGATATACTTTGTACTGTAAGCGCATTGAGGCTTGCGAAATGCGCAAGAACCGTTAATTAAATTGAATTAAATTAAAAGCTATATTCTTCAGTTCAAAGCAATTATCAGTTTCACCGTGCGTCCATTAAGTTATCTCCCCAATATTCGTAGTTCTGATAAAAAAGGGGACAGTGAGATCGAGAAAAATTTAATAAGCGCCGCGGCGCTTATTCGAGTTATTACGATAACTGTAATATAGAATGAATTCCGTGCATTCACCGGCTATAAACGCTACTGACAGACAACAACAGTTAATTTCTCTTCTGTTGCATGCGCCCCATTGTATACACCCTTTCCGAGAAACTTTGTCACCCGTGAAGTGAAAAGCCTACAAGCTAGTAGCGCAGGGGATTATGGGTTACCTATGTTTACTTTATTAGAACGAAGGGATTTCATGGCCACATTGTTACACCTTTCAATATGTTATTGAGAAATGTCCATTTTGACAAGTATCAAACAACAAGAAAGGCGGAATTGACATTTAGTTTTTTGAACTGATCCATGATCCTTTGCGCCACTAAAGCTTGTGTACTTTTCACGGGGACAACCTTTCTCGGAAAGGGTGTATCGCTGTACCCTATTCCAAAATAACTTTCTACAATGTAAGCTACGTGCATGTTATTCTTTCTAATGCATGAAGAGTTTTTACCGATTATTTCTTTGTGCTTGTTCAACTGACAAAACCATCGAACAAGGCTGTCATACTTGCTTATCGTGTTGTGGTTTTTCTTGTAGAAGTCCATGTCATTCAGCCTGGATCAATAGACAAGTGTTTGTGGGCAGACTGTGGACAAGTTTTCACCGACTCAGAAGGAATAGAAGTAAGCAAAAACGATTAAATTCACAGAAGAATTATATTTAATTTTGTTGATACTTATTAATTGTGATTCACTGTTGTTGATGATCGATGGTGATGGTAATGGTGGGGATGTTGTTGTTTAGGATGTTGTTTATGATGGTGGTGTTGTTTTTTATGATGGTGGTGATGTTGTTTATGATGGTGATGGTAATGGTGGTGATGTTGTTGTTTAGAATGTTGTTTATGATGGTGGTGATGTTGTTTATGATGGTGATGGTAATGGTTGTGGTGTTGTTGTTTAGGATGTTGTATATTATGGTGGTGATGTTGTTTATGATGGTGAAGGTAGTGGTGATGTTGTTGTTTAGGATGTTGTTTATGATGGTGGTGATGTTGTTTATGATGGTGATGGTGATGGTAATAGTGGTATTGTTGTTGTTTAGGATGTTGTTTATGATGGTGGTGATGTTGTTTATGATGGTGATGGTAATGGTGGTATTGTTGTTGTTTAGGTAGTTGTTTATGATGGTGGTGATGTTGTTTATGATGGTAATGGTGGTGTTGTTGTTTAGGATGTTGTTTATGATGGTGGTGATGTTGTTTAGGATGGTGATGGTAATGATGGTGATGCTGTTGTTTTGTTTATGATGAGAATGGTAATACTCATTGTG
Source organism: Metridium senile (assembly GCA_949775045.1). Lineage (NCBI taxonomy): Eukaryota > Metazoa > Cnidaria > Anthozoa > Actiniaria > Metridiidae > Metridium > Metridium senile. Next base: position 37,740,450 of record OX459096.1, on the reverse strand, counting down.
ATAACGATGATTGCGATATGATTATGATAGTACAATAATGACGATCATCTGTTAACGGAATTATTACAACGATAATTTACATTCATAGCTATATCTTTCTATATGTCTTATGTGTTGTTATATGCTTCTAGACTATCATGGACCATGTCTTGGGTCACGTGGATGAAAAAGATGCTCCAAAACAGTAATCCAGACAATTACCACAGGGAACCCATTCATAGAAGTTAGAGAATTACGTTATGTTGCTGCGTAGCTGAAAGCTCAGTAGATTATTACAAAATATATAAGGATTTCAAATGTATACATTTTTTCAAATTACTTTATAATGTACCATGTTTATGTTTTCTAAATCGACGAATATTGAGCTTGAAATGTATGGTTAGAAATATCTGAGAATCCCAACGCAATAAATTTGAATGTACCGACAATTGGTTACAAATAGATAACTATGTGTACATGGTAAGTGCAATAATGCAGAAAAAGAAAACGCGCGCGCTTGCTGTGTTATAAAGCACGCGAAGATTTGCACGAGAGAAGTTCTAAGAGAGTTACGACGCAAAGCAGATAATAATAATAAAATAGTAACTAATAATAATATTGATAATATAGAATTATGATAGTAATAAAAACGAAATAAAATCAAAACAACTATGAATATAAAAATGAGAACTCAAATTATAGAATAAAAGTAAGGGCAGTAATAGTAATAATAATAATAATAATGGTAATTAATAGTTATCAGTGAATATAAATATTCAATTCACGACGTGTTTTGTGACTCTAATGAGAAAATACCTTGACATTTCCTGCTCGTCAATATTTGTCTTTTGAAATGGTTCTAGAATGAAGGGCTTCCTCTATATCAACCACTAGTGCTTGTACATGATGTCTAATTGGTCTGGTATACACTCCTTATTCACCTGCCTACCCTAGCACTCATAGTATGACTTTATGTACCCACAACTATGATGGAACCATCCCTGTTTTACTGTTTTTCATTGTCATTAAATTCTTACTATTTAGATGGGTGCGCTTACATGAAGTATTAGTGCTTGTTTTTGGTGAATTGTTTACCTATATATCAAAAGCATCTTATCTTTTTTTCTCAATAAAATAGAGAAAGAAAGAAAAATAATGTATGTTGCGAATCTTATAAACAATATCTATATTTTACCTTTGATATTACTCTTATTTCTCACATGCATCTTTGGTGTGAATCTCAAAATAGCGTAATTGGGCATAATTTTTTAAATTTGTTTTTTCTTTCACTATATTGCTATTGTTGTTATATTTCTTTAGTTTTAATCTTCTTTACTTATCGTTTTTACATCTTGTGTTTAATGGTTGCCTTTTTTGTTCAATGCGATAAAAATTCGATAGTTCATGAACCGATACCAATTGGATAGTATTTTGATTTTGATGTAATCAACAGAATGTTTCATAGCAGATAAATGAACCCTGTTGTGATCCACCAACCTATAATCGTGCTCAAGATAAAACATAGTTCATAACGACTGGATTTTCTTTTTATAAGATAAGCCGTTGATGAATGTCATCACATTTAAACTTACAGTCACCTTAACACAACCATTGCACAATACAGCACAATTTGTCTTCTCATTAAAGACATCAACTTATTCTTATTAGTGTAATATTTCTCGTCGTACAAAAACAACCACTAGGTTTCTTCAAGTAGGGATACTTTTTGCTTTATGAAGTAGAATTATATTCTAGGTTTACAACATATGGTAACCAGTGTGTTTGAACTGATTACCTGTCGCAGAATGAATTATTGCCTGTAATGGTACAATTTGTAAAACAGAAAACTAGTTATTTTGTTCATTTTTATCGAGTTTATTTTGACCAATTAATAGAAGATAGCCTGTTTTATTCATTCCTGGCTTTGATTAACATCAGTGTAAAACTAACCGTAGGATGTGAAACATATGTTCACCACAATTTGTCAACGAGATTGTTATATTCCTGAACACCAGTGATGGTAGTATAAACGAACCCATAGTGACCTATTAGTCTCATTCCAGACAACAAAATTAACATCGCACTATAGCCCATATCATAGCGTTGTGTAGTAAAAATCACAACAAAATATTGCCCAATCAAAGACATTTTTTCTTCTTCACAAACTTAATATTTATTGAAAAGTTCAAAACTTCATTTTCTAAGTCACGTGGTAGAAGACCAAAGAATCTTGTCAAGTAAAATTCTGCTTCGATAAATGTTGGAAAGATCAATTCTCAAGTTGAGAAAACGCCGTCCTTCTAGGCAGCGCTAAAGCTGATTTCTACCAGGATATTGAGCATCGTTGTACAATGTTTTACTATGAGATTAGGTCGATGGAAAAACACAAGGAAGGACGTCTAGCAACTGCGCACGCGATGTAAGTAAAGGTCATTTTAAATCATCGCATTTCGTATTGAAAAACTTGAAAAACTACTAGTTTTTTAACAAGTAAATTAACCATGATTTGTATATCATCAGGATAATTCTTCAATCCTTACCTACACACAGTCATTGTCAGTCGCAAGAAAAACAATTTTAATATTTAAAAACACTTTTTGTAGCAAGAACAAATTCAAAAAGAACACATATAAGGCTAACTATCTTAAATTATTATTTTTAACTATGCCAAAATTTAACTATGCAAAATGTGATTATTAATTTTTATTATAAAATAACTTTTATAAAAAAAAATATGATAAAGATAAAAAAAAAAATTGTATTAAATTTTAAAATATAACAGATATTAGGTGAACTCACAACTCAGCTAATCAGTGTTTTGAATGGCACACAAGCCCCGAGGACACGGAACAATCTGGAAGGGAATTCAGTTCTTGACATTACCTATAGCTAACAAATTTACCGCGTTTGTTTGGAGTCCATCTTCCTTCGCACAAAAACTTTAGTCATAGACGTCTCCAGCGGAGTATGGCACATTTAACTTGTTTAAAGAGTTCGCTTTGTTGCGTGCAGGAGCTCGCTAGAAAAACCGCTTTTTCCTCAGTAAGCCAAAACAACGTTTGTCTAAACAATCTTGGTAGCATGCTACTGTTGGTCAATGATGGCTTCTGGAAATCACTACTTTTCAAAACGGATGAATTAGACAGTTTACTTCAAACAAAAAACAATTATAGATCCATAAAGAAAGACGGATTGACAAGAGTCGAGTAAATAGCTCTTCACATTCAAGGAAGCAAAACTTGCTTTATTTTGGTTTATGATTGACAAACAGTATAATAGACAAATGACTGTTTCTAAAAGGGAGGGTTACCGATTACCAAAACACTCATTTAATATATCTAGCTGTTCATTTGCAAATTCTACTTCTTAGCAAAACAATGGCTCAAAACGTTTGTTTTCAAAATAACAATTTGTGAAGCATTCAGTTGCCCTCGGGCAGATTGTATTCATTGAAAATTGTCCTTAACTGAGCTAATGTGAGTTACGTAGTAGACGGGTATTACCTAACAATCACTTAAATACAGCCAAAACATCTCTTGAGGGTTGAGAGCCAATACTTGAAAAACACGTACCAAGATCTTTTGAACGTTATAATTATGTGAATTAGAGTGCTAAAACTCGTCACAGATAGCTTTATGCTATAGGTATTTAATGAATATTTTGGAGGCTGTTTGTACCATGATCGGTGACATTATCAAAATACACAATAAGTCATGTATGTTGGTAGTGGAATACAAAACATTGTGTACATTGATGACATTTATATGATATACCACTGTATCTAAGAAACACTCGAGACTCAAGAATAAACCTTTTTCGAGAGCATCGCGCATTTACAAGACATTGTTTCGCGAAAAAAGTGACTTGTTTTAATTTTCGTGTGAAGCAAAAGACAAAAATATTTACGCGAGAACGAAGCACAATTCTGTTTGCTTGAAGTTAGAAGAATGAGTAATTTGATTTTTCATTCGTATTTATCCAAATGATACCGGGTTTACAGTGTTTCTCAGAGAATTCATAGCGAAGTATCATTAGTATTTAGCCAATTATAGTAGGCTTGAGAGGACTGAAGACAAAAGGTACCTGAAAACATGAGTGTCCCTTGTTGAAGACAGGTGCGTAGAAAGGTATCTTTTCTTTACAGTAAAGAAAGCTCGAATCAAATCTCATCGTTTTGTTTTATGGACGCTTCGAGTAGCATGGCCAAGACACGTACAATTATTGTAGAATATGAGTTATAGTGACACATTGATCCAATCGTGATATTGTAATCATTAAACTACAGCATTGTTATCTTAGTTTAAAGTCTTTACTCAATTTTATTCCCTAAAACATTCCTGATGAGTGTGCAATACTCCCCACGAATTGCCTGGGTCTCAGTCATTGTCTTGTTCAAACTCCTATCTGTCAAATTTCCTTTTTATGGAAATTGCTATAGCTTAGTGGTGTTATGGATTTGATTTTAACTAGGCTGTGATATATATATAAATAGTTCTATTCAAGGAAACCTTTACACCTATAAGTTGTTTGCACATTTTGTTGATCTGCCACAAGTCTAGGGGGTCGCAAATCCATGGGTGTTGAAGCGTTTTCGATTTAGGACTGCAAAACACCTTATTTAAATCAACAGGGGTGGAAAGAGCTGCTTATTTTAACCGCACTCAAAAAAGTTAAATATAATACATGAATATTATGATTCTTTTACAGTGTGGTTATCAAATGCTAGGGTATAATTACGAAGAAAGCTATGAGAAAGATGAAGGAGGATTTGTTTTGAGATTAAGATAAAGCGGAGATTACACAATCACGGAGAACAATTAAAAAAGCAACAAGACTATGTTTATTAAATTTGAGTAAATTATCTTTGTCAAATAAACCCGAGAAAAGGTGGCAAAATGAGTGTAAAAACAAAGAGGGCGTTAATCCAGCAAACTCCACAAAGTCCCCCCACGAAGATTTAAATCATTTGAAGCTTCACTTTTATAATCGAAGTGTTTTTGATGAATTTAGACAAAGCTCACAAACTTTAATGAAGAAGTAATCAAAGTATTCATCAACGATTTAAGACCTTAATACTTGCGGCTTTTTTAGTGGTTAACTGGTTTCATAGACCTCTTAAGGCTTTAGCCCCGGAGACGTAACAAAGTAGAGTGTGATTCTTAACCAATTAAACTAATTATCAACAATTCTCTTCTCGCTAACGTTTTTACAGATTATGTCAAGGCATCATCTATGATAGCCAAAGATGTCACAGTACAAGATAACTGATATCGCGCGCGTTCCTTGCTTCTTCAATAAAAGTTTTACTCCATGCAAAAATGGAAAATTGTTCAAATGTTCTAAATTGAATGCATGGGTTTTGTAGTGTGTGTTTGAGTAGCTGGACGATTTTTTGGGGATTGTTTAAGGCTGTGTGCAAACAGATGGTCAAAAGAAGGGTTTTATCTCAACGTGACTCGGCTCGTATAAGCTTTTCCGCGGAATGTAACCAAACTATCTCCGGACCAATCACAAGATTGAATAACATTGATATAAAATTCGGCCAATGCTAGAAGTATCCCAGAATAAAAGACCTCGGATTATCGGATATTCCACAACATCTTGATAAATATTAGATCACGAAAACCCACTAAAATTGTTCTCGTAGGTTTTATTACCGGGACGAAGGAGCGGGATGTCGAGGTTCAAAAGGGATTAACAGCTCTGAATCTGTCTCCCCATAAACTTCTTAATTGGTTGGGCGGAGCCTAGGCTTCGATCACTGTCAAGAGCCATCCGGGTGGCAGTTTGACTGATGAGCAATGACTTACTCGTATTACTGAGGACACAGCCTTGACAGGACGTGCATGGATACTGTGAACTAGAGACAATCCCGATCACGACGTTCTCCGTGTTATTTTAATCAAATCTTAATTAGTGTTTCAAACGCTGATTGGTCAATCAGGCCCGGATTGTCTGGCTGAAGTGTGGCCCTCGCTCGCAAACAAAACACCTATCAGTGACGTAACGAATTAAAACTGGAAGTAATTCGTAAATCCTTTTTTCGTTACAAAACGGGCCGCATATTGAGGCTATTAGTCAGTCAGTGTGAATCAGAGACCCTGTAAACATCAACTTGTGTACACCCGTGGTTAGTAAGGTATACACATTCACAGCATACAGACCAGTCCAGGCCGTAGGCTTTGGAGGATTGATTTACAGATCATGTCTTCGTTTACGTCCTCGTTCACCATCGATAGCATTTTGTCTCGGCCGACATATCGACCGCAATGTGGCCCCTGCATGTACAGCCATCCATACCCGGCTATAATGCCGACTCCACCGGGATACTTAGGTAATGCTTAATATCTGATGCATAAATGGTATAATCCTACAAATCTGCAATATATACTCTTGTTTTCGATAATATTAGCCGCGGTTGTACCGCTACAGAGGAGGTGTATCACCTTAACCCATGTCCCCTCTCTCGAACAACTCAACAGCTTTTCGCATGACGTGAGAATCACAAGAGATTTGTAACTAAAACTTTAATTGTTTTACTTGTCATTATGGTACAACTTCACTTCTACCCAACTATAATGAACCAAATAATATCGTAACTTTCTGTACTCAAGGTTTTGTTGACCCTTGAGCTCATTAAACTCTTACAAGTCATGTTTAAATACTGTGTCGTCCATTTGTAGTGGGGTTCCCTCGTTATGCCGATGTACTTCGAAATCATCCTAAACGAAAGCGACGCCATAGAACAATCTTCACCGAAGAACAACTCGCTCTATTGGAATCTACATTCGAAAAAACACACTACCCCGATGTTCTGCTTCGAGAGGAGCTAGCAATGAAGGTGGATTTAAAAGAAGAGAGAGTAGAGGTAAGATTATTGTATTTAATAAGATCATGGCTAGTTCAACACCAAAGCTAATAAATCAACGTTGATCTCTTATATGTGTTATTGTTCCATGAAAGCAAGCAGTAAAAACGTCAAAACATTTGCTTTTATGAAAGGTACATCGACCTTCTTTCCTGTATGAGCGATTACAGAAGTACCTTTTTTAACCTTCCAACTGAAGGTTAAGCGAGAACCGAAGGTGCACCATTTTTAATACTCGAGTATTTTGCTCTCCTATTGCGAGTTTATTAAATTAAACCAGTGCGAACACGGAAATGGGGTGCAAATTAACAGCAATACAAGATGCCAAGAAACCCAACTGAGATTTACCAGAATAAGCCCTGAAATCCCAAAAGTTTAAATCTCCAAAATCGGTGACTTCACTGAGCAAAGGTGAAGGGTTTTTTTGTTGAGAGCATTCCATTGGCTTCGCATGCTCACCAGTTGAAAGAAACTTTTGCGATGAAAGCATTTTATTGACTTGAAATGAGAGAATGTTCAATGATTAGCCAACAGAACCAAAACACGGGTATCTTTGTAAGGTGGGTTTTATTCTGCCCCCTGAGACAGTTGGTCGAGAGCGACGCACAGCTAATTGTGAAGTAAATACGATAGCTTTGCTAGCTGTCATATCGTAAGATTAATGATTTCACTGACTGCCAATGCTATGACGGGGGACCTCAAATCCGTCCTACTACACCTAGAATGGGGCCGTGTTTAATACTATTCTAGTGCGCTCTCTCGTTTGACTTCGTTTTTAATACCAATTTCATGCAGCATAGTTTGGGTAAATCACAAAGTTATGTGTTTGGAATTCTTCGCGGAAATAAGGACATGTTTCAAAGGAAGTGTCAGTGACGGCGTTCTACACGTACCAGGTATGATTTATTGTTCAAATGGAAGAATGTTTGATTTAGATGAAGACATCGTTCAATGTTCTTGTTAAGAGCCAGACAAACGGCTCCACTCTACCTAGCACCTTAGTGTGAACGCAAAACACAAACCGCTTTAAAACAAAGACTATTTTTGTACACAAACTAATATGCCATTTGTTCCAATATTGCATCGTTAAGTCGGACTAGTTTTCTTCAATATTTCGATTACAATTTGACCGTCATTAAAGAAAGTTTGCTTTCTCGTCTTTAGCTGCGACATGTATATAAGGTTGTTTTTTATACTTGTCTTTCGATGCGACGTTAATTCGAATAGACTAATGCACCATGCAGGGACCTAACTGCTACATAGCAATTCTTTCCCGGTTTGTTACTATTATTTTTGGTCATTTGAACAAAACAAACCAGCAAGGGTCCAATTTCTAGATTCCCTACTAACTAGCTTAGTTTCCGTGTTTATGTGGAACAAATCAAACAAGAGTAAAAAGCCTAATGATGAACGAAATGGTATACAAGTCGACGACAGTCCGTCTGGGTGGGGCAATACACAATCTTATCTAACTCAGGCTACTCTTTCTTGATCAAGATTGATTTTTCAACGTTGTTTTGTTTGCCTACACACTAAGTAAGCTGCAAACTTTTACCAGTAATTATTGTATTTGATCAAAAAGAAAACTATATGAAAACTAAAGCGTTTAAATGCGGTGCGAAGTCACTCGTTGTGGCATACAAGAACTTTGTTCGGCCATGTTTTTAGTTTGTTACTGAGAATACAAATTTGAAGAATCCCGCTGGATTTTAATCAAAGTTTATTAATATCATAACATTAAAATATCAAGGGATTAATTTGCAGCTTATGAAATGTTTATTGATAGAAGTTTTAATAGTTAAAATCTCCTCACGGTATGATGAATACTGAAGATTCTAAACCAGATATTTCTTACTATGAAGAAGTGTTCTTCGACCAAAAAATCACCAAATCTAATGAAGTCTTGGTCTTTTGTCAAATGTAAACTTTCCACTTTCTTGTATTTAGGATTTAATGAGATGGTTTAACAATTTAAAAGCCATGGGACAGCTTAGCCAAACAATAGTACATTTGCTTTCTCGATGGTGCGTCTTGTTGATTGTATTTCAAAACATGTATTCGAAGCTGTTCAAAACAAACTTACATTGAACAATCTTAATTGAATTCCAGTCGGATAGTGGTTGTGGGCTATTGTGTGTTAGTTTTGTTTTTCAATTTAAAGTCGTTTTGGAGTGGCTCCTAATAGAATTAAAACCTTTGATGTTTGACTTGTTATTTGATGGAGTGATTTACGTTCAGTGCCATCACCTGACAAACTAAAACCATCCTTTAATACATTGCTAGAAGTTGCTTTCTTTCCTTTTTCATCATCATGAACTTTACATTAGGTTATCCCCAAACCATTCTGGACAATTTAAGCTTATTTTTAGAAAAAAATCAAGGATTAATATTTTAGATTTAAGTGGTTAACCATGCAAGGTTTATAGCGAAGTGACTCAGGCGAGACGATAGACCACCAATCTCCTAGTGTTTTTACTTTGTAAAGCACATCTGTTCATTTTAAAAACACTATATTATGATTGAACAACTGCGATTTGTAAGATTGTATTGATTGTAATCGGACATAAACTATTACCAACAACTAAAATAGACTTTTGTTTGTTGAAAATCTTCCTCCGCATATCCTCTAATCAAAGTCATGGACTCAAAGCACGCTGATTTTGTTCCACAAAACACGAAACTTCAGCTTTCCGGATGACTTAGTATAGATTTAAGTCAATTCATGGCAGACTTTCTCTGGCTTTTGAGTAGCTTTGCTTTCTTCACAGGAAGGGTAATATTGGCCGTCCATTTTTGTGCTGCTCTTTTCGCTTTGGACTCACAACCTTTCACTGAACGTCTTTGTAAATGTTGCCAGACATTTTAAGATAATAAGCTTTTATTTAAATAAAACAAAATAATAAATAATTGAAGAGATTATTTCAAAGCCGCATCCTTGAAAACATCCACAACGAATTTGAAGAACATCAAACTTTCTATTCACGCTCATCTTAAATTCGCCATTATCACTACAAACATTTCCTGATACTTTTCGCTTTGACTTTTATACAGTTTTATATTCTGCTTCACAGTTTTAAGCATCAAATCTCCACTGTTCGTTTTTATTTTCATCTCATGTGCATGCAGGACATAAAATTAAGAAGTCCAGTATTCAATTTGTTGCCTTCATAGTCGCAACGTTTACCGCACAAATTAACTAATTTGTTCTACCATTTTTACTAAGGTTCTTCTGTAATTAGTTAATTTACTTCAAGTTGAACCTTAAACCAGACTGTTCCAAATCGTTGTTTAGAAATAAAGAAAGGTTTTAAAAGGCACAAAAGTCATAGCAAAGGTTTTTGAATTGCCTATCATTTTGCTCATTTTACCGAAAATATTTTTGCCTAAGATGCCTTTAAAAGAGAATAGGGTAATGTATTTACTACTTTTTGTACACTTTTAGTACACTCTTGTACACTATTTGTATACACTGTTTATACACTTAAGCCTTTAGGAGGCGATTCTAACAATCTATCTTACAATTGCAAATCTCTAGAATTGAAAATCTCTAGAGTGCTTGTTGAAAAACTTGATGGATCTTATTCATGCTAGGTTTTGCAGTTTTGTCTAGCCATTTTCGCTGTCTTTAATTCATAAAGACCTTCTGCTGTTGTTAATTCTTCTTATTGTTTTTCCACTGATGTAATCAATAGTTCCCTTCTATCATGCTGTATTTTAGATTAATCTATGTCAACTATTGAAACCTAGTAATATACATATCAGAACAACATTCCAGCCGACACACAAAAAGTGAATAATAATAAACCTTTAACCTAAAGCCACTGATACATCTATTGGCCTTCATATAGTTATTTGTTGTTGGTATTTCTCATTTGGATAGAGTCTAAGCCGGTTGACACTGAAGACCCTTAGCGTTTTATGGTGATATAGAAATGATAGTGATAGTCTATAGGGTCAGTGGCATGCCACTACAAGACTTATAAAATTAATACCTAATGACATAATTGTGATTTTAACAACTAGTATAATGAGATTTTAATGCAGACAAATGAAGACGTTATAGCTAGACTGCTAATGGAACTAAAATGGGAGATGTGATAATATGAATGCACTAGAAAAAATATACATGAAGACTTGAAATATAGACACAAGAGTTTCACTGACTCTTGTATTTTGTCATTGGCCTTTAATGTTTATTCTTGATTATCTGCTCTTTTCTAATTATTTACTTTAAGTTAATGGGAAGGCAAGGGTTTCAGCAAGTTGCTTTTATCAAAAAGGAGAAAAAGCAAATCAAAGAAAGAAAGAACAAAGAAAGAACAAAGAAAGAAAAAAGGAAGAAAAGAAAGGAAGAAAGAAAGAAAGAAAGAGAAAGAAAGAAAACGAAAGAAAGAAAGAAAGAAAGAAAGAAAGAAAGAAAGAAAGAAAGAAAGAAAGAAAGAAAGAAAAAGAGAGAGAATGAGAGACAGGGAGAGAGAAATAGAGAAGGAAAGAAAGGAAGGAAAGAAAAGAAAAGAAAGGGAAGGGAAGAAGAAAGAAGTGTGTTGTTATAAGGGCTATGATCACTTTCAGAAAGAAACTGATGACACAAAGCAAGATCTAGCCTGTGGTTATCAAGCTTACTTTGCTAGTGGATCATTGAGCAAAAACGCTAGACTCAACCCACTAATAATTGGTTTGTTTTATTTTCAGGTATGGTTTAAAAACAGAAGAGCAAAATTTCGAAAGCAAAAACGCGAGGCGTTGGATTCCAAGAAAAGAGACAGCGATTCTCCACTGCAAGAGTCTGCATTGACCACCAATGGATCATTGAGCGAGCAAATGGACGATTCTCCCGTTACTCCATACACGAACCATGAACTAACTAAAGACTGTATCTCAAGTCTTAATAACGATGAGTTCCTTTGTTTGACTGCAAGCACTAGACAATCTAATCAGGCTTTACATCGTGATGGTACATAAAGCTAGTCGAGCCCAGAATAGAGGCAGCTTCAAGAGTGTTTTAAATATATTGTTCGGTTATTTATTCTTGAATTTAGGGCTTTAAACAGCCCCTTTGTATATATATAGTCAATAAGAAGAGTGTTTATTTGGTGAAGAATACGGTCTGCGTTGTGAATATATAAGAGATCAGAGCTTTTTGGGTTAATTTCGTTCCATACTTGTTTGTTTCCACCCTTTTGCTTCAATGTTAAAATGTTCTACTTCTAAAAAAATGTTTTCTTTCTTTTCGTCTCGTATCTCTTTGTAACTGGGTGAATTGTTCTTTAAGGATGTACTCCTTTAAGTCCAACGTTTTTTTCTAGTTTCTTGTTGTGTTATTTCCTGCTTTCCTCTATATTAGTTAGTCGTAAACGTAACAATATTGTGTGTATCAATTTTGAGTGATCTAATTTAATTTTGAAGTTCAAAGTGTGTTTTGTTTAAGAGTTGAGTTTTTTTAGTAACTGAGGAACTTCAAATGAATCCATAGAATCAAGCAAATGGTAACAAATTGCAATATTATAAATGGAGAATCAGTAAAAATATCTATACACTAGTTTGTGACAAAGATGAGAACTTGTAATTAAAGAAAAGTGCAAAGACAATAAAACTTGAAGAGAGTAAATCAGTCAAGATGTTTATTTGAAATCGATTGCTATGTCTTCCACTCAAAAACGCCAATGTGAATACACTCCAAAAAAGAAACTTCAAAACAATGTCAATTAGATGTAGATTTAATTAGACCGGCGTTCTTGCCACACAGGGATACTAACACCTTTGGTAAATATTGGAACAAAACTACTGGGTTTACACCTAGATCTTTTAAGACTTCTTTCGTCCTTATTTATACCTAGAGG